>KV425998.1:78484-114109 GCA_001632375.1 Exidia glandulosa HHB12029
ATTCTTCAAAATCTCGAGCGCGTGTGTCTGGCGCGCGTCCAACGGCCAGAGGGCCCGTCATTGGCCGAGTACGACGAGTAGGGTGCAAGCAGTACGCCGCGCGCAGTCCTCTGTTTTCGCGCGCTAAGGATCGTCATCAGCGAATGCTTTCGCACCGTCGGGATCTCGGCTTGCAGCAACCTCGAGCCCAAGTTACCTTCAGCCGCAACCATTTCGTGCGTACTCGATTTTACTTCACCAGTGTCTTCTCTGACATCTATTAACCCCATTCTATGTCTGATATCGGACGACGTGGTCTGCACACCGCGTCGCGAGCGCGGCTTTTTGCGCACCGGCCGTGCACCCACGACTCGACTCCATCCGCTGCGAATGGCGCCTTTATTGCCTCAAAAGTCGATTGGCCGTCTCTTTCAACCTCGGAATGCCTACCCGCCGGGCTCGAATCTGTCTCGAGTCGTGCAGATCGCGCGCGTCTTTCGCCGCGCGAAGGACTCGCTTCGCACAGCACCTCCGTCCGGCGTAATTTCGCCCTCATCCGACTCACGGACATCCCATGCATCATCTCCGTCCCGGTCTTTGCGTTTCATCATCATCTCGTTCGTCCACGACGATTCTTGAAAACTGCCGTCCCACAAATCCGACCTCGTCTCTCGCCCGCCTCGTCTCTCGCCCGCGTCCGAGGCGCACTTCACTTCCTCACCATCCGACGCGCCGTCGCAAATTCCGTCCGGTCACTTACCCCCTGTGTCGCGATTTTGCCGTGGTTGTTGTGGCATATCAGACTTTGGCGACTTTTAGCGTACCTCTCGCGTATGCCCACCGACTGCGCCAACCTCGACATTAGTCGACTCACGGACGTTACGGCGAGCTTTCATACCGCGCACGATGCGTGCCGTATGGAGAATTCGGGCAAGAACCTGCCTCGCGCGTTCCCGAGCGGGAGTGCGCGAGTTGAGACGCGACATGTATCCCAAAGCATATCCGCCGGCAGGCGCACCTGCGTATACCTCGGGAAGGGGACCCAAACGCGTACGTACTGCTTGTTACGCTTCAAGCTTCGGGATCCTGACGGTTTTGTCCGTTTCGTGGGCACCCATTTCACCGACATCCCGACCGTGTACGGGCTGTCACGCGCACTATCACTCCTCAAACCCAGCTCGAGCGCGATATATCGATGTCCGCCGACGTCTACAAGCATGCACAGTCACCGTATCGGCTCTCCTTGTCGAGATCGGCGCGGCGCGAGTCACCAGCGCGGAAGGCACTCAGGACCAAACACCGACACGTGCTCGTCTCGCAGACAGCCACAGACCGTCCCGCCTTCAACACTATACGAGTCACGGAGATAACGGCGACGTACACGTCGCTCGAGCCGCGTCGCATGAAGAAATCGGACTAGAACGCTACTCGCGCGTTCTCGAGCCGAACGAGATTTCTAGCTCGCCGCGCATCAATAACGTCTCGAAGCTGGTGCAGGATGGAGCAGTAGACGTACTCCGTATCTTACGCGGAGCTTGATTTGGACGCATTATCTGTGCTCGCCGTACGCTTTGGATCTGTGCTCGCCGTACGCTTTGGGGCAATTCATGCCAGCTGTCCAGCGCCGAACCTCCTCTAGGACTTATGCAATGATGTCCTTCAACGTCATTCAATGTGTGGGTATTAGACAGATACGATATCAGTCTGACCAATACACAACATCGTCCTCCTCTACAATACGTTCATCTTCACCCTCGCTGTCAGTGAACATTGCCCAAGGCATCCCTTCCATCTCTTTGCCGTCAGAGAAGTCCGCAATATCCCCTTCACCTTCATGTTCCCCAAGATCGCCTGGTTCAGGATCTACAAATGTGAGACACGAAGCCGATGGGGACACAGAGTACGAGCGATACCTTCATATTCGTCGGCCGGCCAGGGCACAGGTTCGCCGTGCATTCGAGGATCAGCACCGTTGAGGTCCAAGTTCTCGTCGTCTTCAAATGCCTCACCGTAGACTGCACCCATCTCCTGAGGTGTGAGACGGGCCCTAAGCCCAACGAGAAGCGACTGGAAAATGACCCAAAGGGTATTGACGGTGACCTCGGGCTCCTGGATGTCCGTATAGATAGCGAGTATGTGGGCGTTGAACCAGGGTGGAGCGAGCTGGAATACGGGATGATTGGGCGGCGCATATTCCTGCTCGATTGCGTCCAGCAGCTCTGGGTTCACCGGCACCTGGAAGTACGCAAGAAGATCAGCTCCGGACTGAACAATCTAGACATGAAAGGCTACATCACCTTGAAGTCCTGCATGCCGTAGTCGACAGAGCGCTCGAAGATGAGGTCCGGGATGCCATGCGGGAGGAACTTCTTCTTGTTGCGCCGAGGGAGTTTCCGATTCACTTTACGGACATAGTTATCCATCTGGAGTTGCATCCAGGGAATGACAAGCCATCGGAACGTGAGCCTATGTTGTATGAGCCAAACCCGCTGCACATTGCAGCTACGCCCTAGAACTCACTTATGAAGATTATCCCCCGGCATATACCAGCCCATCGTGACGCCTTCTTCCAGGACGCCCTCAAACCCAGGACTGAACTGGCGACGAAACACGCCCCACTTGATCTCCGAGACGATGTTCATCTTCTCACGCATCCAACGGTGCTGGATGGTGCCAACGAGCGAAGGGTCGAGGTGCTGGCGAATGGCTGTATGCGGCCGAGCGATACCATAGTTCTCGCCTCCCGGGTCGCTCTGGGTGACGAGACAGACAGCTGAAACATGTTGGTAGAGGGCCATGAGATCGACGAAGGACCACTCACCCCCATGCTCGCGAGCAGCGCGTAGATAGTAGCTGGCTAACAGTGGAGTCTGTCGGTTGCTCCACCAGACGCGCAGCCAAAGAAGCTTCCCAGAGACCACCTCAGCACCGAGGTGAACAAGGAGGCCGAAGCGCTTCCACTTGTCGTGCTGGTCAAAGGACCAGATGTCATTGACGCCAGCAGCCCAAAACCGCTTGCGCTTCAGACGGTTCTGCCTTCGAGCGCGCTTCGCGTCTGGCTCATAGATGTCGAAGTATTGCCTGACTACATGACTGCGATGTGTAAGTGACGCTACATCGCATCAGCTGCACGAACTAACTTTGAGACCTTCATGTTGTAATCTTCAAACAGCGCGACCACCATATCCCCAGCCCCAATCGTGGGGAGTCGCTCTCGGATTTCGAGAACAAATGGGCGAATGGTGTCTGGTGTGTGCTTTTGCTGGCGCGTACTAAAAAGGCCGTGCTTCTTGCGGAAGCGTTTGAGCGAGGCGACACTTTGGATTGTAAGTATAGTACTACAGCGATCATCCGATCATCGGTACGTCACTAACCTGAAGCCAAACTTGCCCTGGTCGATGGCCTCTAGGACGCGGGCAACGATCTCCGCATCGGGACGATTGTACGACCAGTACTTCTTCACGATGGGGAGGATCTCATCGTCAGGAGCTGGACGCGTCTTGTATTAGTCTGCTACTGAACTGATACAAAGGGAGACATACGGCAGGGCTTGTACTGATTGGTCTGACGCTGCGCCATGGAATCGACTGGTGGACGGGTACGGCGACGCAAAGCACAAGGGCAGAGGCGAAAGAGCGCTGATGCGGAGCCGGCATCCGTGAATCAGGGGATAACGGGAATGACTCAGCTCACGGCATCGGCACGGCAGGACATGTCGTTCCTGTGCACGTGATCAGCTGGCTTCAAAATCACGTGGCCAAAATGGGACAACCCGGTGGGGGACTACACACATAGGGTAGCCAATGGTGAGGATAAGCTGTAGGAGGAGAATTTGAACTCATATGGCACTCACTGCGCGCGCGACTCTTATCGCTACTGTGTGGCGAGAGCTGCTCCACAGTCTAGGCGAGTGTCGCAACGTCGTAAACTGACGCGCTTTGTGTCGAAACCTGCCGAAACGTCTGCTACACTCGCCTAGACTGCGAGATACTGTGGAGCAGCTGTTGCCAACGCGTTGGGAATACAGGTCGCGCGCGCAGTGACTGCACTCGTGTAACCATTTGTTCCTTGCTGTGCACGGCTTGACACTACAAGGAAGGGCTACCCAGTTCATGTTTTACTTCACTTTGGTAGCGGTACAGAAGCTTTGTACATACGACCTTTCCATGGATAACACAGCTATCCCTTCAGTTGTCTCAGTTGGACATGTACTGTGACATTTCAACCATGGGCTTGTTCGAATGGGATTTATGTAATCTTCGTAGCTTCCGATAAACAGTTGCGGTCGAATCTGTGAATCAAACCTTATTTCTGAGGGCCAGTTTTAGGAATTGTGCAAGACTACAGTGGAAATGCTACAGTAGTCTTTAAACTTTGAATCGTCACTGGGCTTTGCAACTCACGAATCCATGTGGGCGAGATGATATGTACGTCGTCGCCGCTCTTTGGAGCTATAGTCCGAGCATTGAAGGTCTTGCACACTCTGTAGCAGGCTATCTTAAATTGTGGGACCAACTAGTATAGACTGGGGAAGGTCTATACTGAACAGGGAAAGTATTTAAAAAAATATCATATAGTACCATCCGGCTGGAGATAGGAGTAGTCATAACGCTGCGGTCTGAACATTACATCACGGTTACTTCGCTGCTGATTCCTGTCAAGTAAGTACATTGCGAGTTGACATGAACAAATCGACTTCAGTGAAGAAGGGGATCAAGGTCTTGGGTCTTTACATTTTCTTAGCTATGTGCTGACGTGCAGTGCTCCGAGGTCGGGGGTGTGTTCAAGTGCTGAGATATGCAAGGTCTGACGACTTGTTCCAGACGATGGCGGGTAGTGCAGCAATACCAGCCGAAGAGTGAGTTGGCAATAGGTGAGGAGTGAGACAGAGCACAATACAGTTATATACAATGAGCATTGTGATCGGGACTGGGCGAGAACGACGAGGACGAGATGGAGCTAGCAGGGCAATCGGTGCGGCCTGAGGGCAAGCGGTGCTGCCAGGCGTGAGCGTGCGGGAGAGAGCAATCGGTGCAATCGCCATTACGGACTGTGCGCCTGTTACATAATTTGTAATATACCATTAAACTGCAATAATTAGATGAGAGTCCTGGCCTTTGGGCTCGGCGATAACAGGAAGTGTTCCGGGAAAGCGTCGCACTCAGGACCCTGTCTCCACAGCGTGCTCCTTGGCGCCTTTGGCAGTGAGCCAACCAATGCAGTGTCAGTCAGGAATATCTTCATCCGCCGCTAAGCTGCGCTGAGCGGATGAGCACGGTCACGTATGTTGGAACCCATGTCACTCTTGTATACAGAGTGACAGTCAGTGTATATACACTGGCAGTACCGTTCGCAGTCCGTGATAATAAATAAGTAGTCAGGTGCCGCATGCTCAATTTCGAACGAAAGTAACAAGCATCACCTATCATCCCATTTGTCGTTCAAAGGCATACTACACGGGTTTAGCTTGTGTTGACGGAGCCACAAGTCCACGCGCAAGTGTCTCATAACGGACATCCCAGTTTCTCGGATCTTCCGTGAATTGTAACGGCTACCTAGGTAATTGGCTCCGAAGCGCGTCTCCTTCCGAGTCCGGGCAATGTTTGTATCTATTTTCCTTATCTTCGCAACCAGCCTGTTTTCACGCGCGAACCGTGAAACGCGAACCGCGAGACTTCCCTTGAATCCTCTCGTCTCGCCCGCTCTCTCTTACTCGTCCCCGTCTAAGCACGGGTACTATTAATCGTTCGCTCTTACTACAAGACGCCTGCCGCGGTCCTCACACCTCTGCCGGGCCTATACTCGCTATCGACCCTTGCCGAGCTACGTTCTACCTAGTAGATATCCCGGTACTCGTTACAGAGGTGGACGAATCCGGATCACGCTTAGCTAGGTCATAGCGAAGCTTCAAAACCGCACGTCGCCGCGTTACTCGTCGAATCGTTCCGACCGATGAGTGCGCGCAACGACGCCAACAAAACCGGCCGACCTGCGCCGTCCATTCCGCCTGACCCCGGCGGCGCTAGAGGCAACTCCAAGCCGCCGTCGAGGAATTCCTCGACAACGGGGGGCAGTACGGAGAAATCTATTTTTTATGATCCCACTTCTGGTCCGCCGTACACCGACGGCGACCGCACAGCCGTGCCTCGTCCTGCCACGTCGGCGACGCCTACAGACAACGGCGACTTCTCGCTTTCCCTCTCGCAGGCGCCACATAGCTCGTTTGCGCCATCGGCGAGCGATAACGAGTCGCCGACCGTGCGGTTGCTGCGCGACGAAAAACTGCGCTCCATCATGAAGGAGCTCGTCATGCGGTACAACTCGCAGTTGGACATCTTCGACGTCGCGAAGCACGGGAATCTGTTTGCCTCGAACGTCGACGGCGAGGATTCGCAAGACGAGCTCGCCAGCACGCTCGTTCAACGCATCGAGATTGTCCGCGCGTACGCGTTCCGGCAGAACCATCTCGTGCAGATAGGTACTGCAGGAATCGGCCCGTACAGCTTCAACGTGGACCTGGTGACGCTCTTCGAGAACGTCGCGCTCAAGCTGGCCGAGATTCGCGAGCGCGCGCAAGCCTTCTTTCCATGGGTCCGCAAGGATCGCTTCTCCGCGACTTGGCACGCTGACTTCGAGTACGCTCTGAACGACCAGTATCCTTCTACGGGCGCTGCGGTACGCGCGTTCCGTCATCTGCAGGCCACCATCCTCTACGTCTCCGAGGACGTGGAGCAGGCCCTGCGCTTACGTCCCGACAACTCCATGATGACGTACGTCCCCGAATTGAGCGGCGGCGTGTCCACGCCCGTTCGAGTGCACACGCCGTCCGACTCGACTGTCACGCCGGTCGGCGGCGCCAAGTTGCTGCCTCCCGGTTCGCGTCAGCTCACTACGAGGGACATCGACAACTACCGCAGGGCCAACGCGCCTACGCCTCAACGGGAAGACTTCTATTCTCGCCCCTCTAGGCAGAAGGAGATGAGGCGTACGACGTTCGCGGAGCCCATTCCGTCGACTCCTGTCTTGACGTCCGTCTCGGACGTTGAAGCTCCCCCTACGTCAACTTGGGCTATGCGTGCGCCCGCGCAGGTCGATATGACTAGCGTGTACGGACAACGCACCCTTAGGCAAGACGTCACCCAAGCCCAAGGCGTTCCTTTTACTTTCATTCCGGGCGAAACTCCCGCGACCGGTCCTACGTTCTTTGCATCCCATGACGACGTGTCGCGGCAGCTCAAAGTGCAAGCTCCTACGCCCGGCGCGCCGTTCGCCCAGGACACGATTTCAGGATGGAACAGGCCATCCTCGCGTCCGAAAGGCGACTACGACCCAGACGACGACTGGGAACGCGACCCGCCTCCGCACTTTCCTCCCGCTCAAGGCGGCCCTGGTCCTGGCGGCGCCGGGCCCCCAGGCGGCGGAGGAGGCGGCGGCTGGGGCCCTGGAGGAGGAGGAGGAGACCCGCCGATCGGACCGTTCGGTGGGCCTCCAGCCAACGACGTTGGAGACGCGCCTGATGGCCCTAGACGCGCCCCAGGCGCCGGACCCCCTGGCGGTCCAGGGGGGCCAGGAGATCCGTTTCCAGGTTGGGCTCCACCCCCTCCGCCTGAGCAGGGGGGCGACGTCAACGCCGCACGCATCGACACAAAAATGCGCCCGGATACGCTGCCCACCTGGGACGGCTCGCACGACTCCGCTCTCCTCTACATGAGTCGCTTACGCAGTATAGCCGATGTAGGAGGACACGTACCTCAACAACTCGGTACTTACGCTCCGCAACGCTGGACTGGCGCAGCTGCTACGTGGTGGCAGAACCTCACTCAGAACACGCAGAGGTTCTACAAGACGCACATCACCAACCTTCTGTACGGCATTCGTTACGGGCTGCTTACGGACAACTGGGTACGCAAGCTTACGACGGAATTCAACGAGATGTCCTTCAGGCAAGTCCCGCATACGCACGAAGCCCCGGTCGAGTTCTTGAAGCGTCGCGCGTTTATCGTCGACGCCTTATGGGCTCTGACCGACCGCCAGAAGGTGTCGCAGATCCTCGTTCGCGCTCCCCTCGAATGGCTGTACGTCCTCGACCAGCACAACATCCCCAACATCGACTTCCTCATGGCGCGCGCGGTGGAGCTGGAGAGCCAGCTAGTTGTCGCGTCTCGAAAGGATACGGACGTACGCGCGATCGTCCGTGAGACGTTCCGCGAGGAGCTACGCGCGTTCCAAGCGCAACGCGTCCCGCGGCCCACAGCAAGCGAACCGCGCCGGGAATTCCGTCAGAACGGACCCGCTCGCGCCAACCTAGCGTCGGCGCAGGAGGGAAACCTCATCGACCTATCCCCTGGCATATACGACGTGCCTCCCATCGTCGACTCGTACGAGAGCTCGCCGGAGGAACAGCGCATCCATGCGATGGAGGTGTACCTCGCGTCGCGCGCGCGTGCTCGTCCCGCGCCTCCGGGAGGATATCCTTTCGCCAAGGACCCGCACGTCAGCGCTAAGGAGCCGCCGTCGCCCTGCAAGATGTGCGGCGGCGCTCACTGGGACAAGGAATGCCGGCACTGGCAAGAATACGACAAGCGCAAGTCATCCACCGCCGCTTACTATTTGTCGACCGACCGTCCTGTCGAGGAGGAAATCATGTACTCACACGTCTACGTCTCTCGCGCTTCTAACAAGGTTTCCTCTGCGTACTCGGTGGAAGGCTTGGACTTCCCGCGTGATGAATTCCTGGCTTTTCTAAGCTCGACGACGCCGCTCGATTCGAGCGAGCGCGAGATGCTCGGTGACGAACATGAAGATGACTGGTACGGGTGGTACGCAGAACTCGAAGAGACAAATGTGACCGCCCTAGTCGCGGAGTCGGTTCCAGACTCCAGCGCTTACAGCCGGATGGACGCGACGCCTGCTCTTTCGAGCCATACGCGGCGCGCGCCCAGCCCAGCGGTCAGCCTCACCGAGGAGAGAGACCGTTGGTACGCCTGGTACGACGCTTCTCCTAAAGCTGGACCGCATGAAGGGTTGCTCGTAGAAGGTGGGGGGCAGGACACGTTCAGCGAACCTCTCGACTGGTCTCTGCTGGATCGGCTCGTCATTCCAGACGATCCGGACGAACCCATATGGTTGCGCGACGTACCAGACCTGCTGGAAGTCGGCGACTCAGACGACGAATCCGATGATGAGTCCGAGGCAGGACCAATAGAGCTCCCGCCGCAAAAGGGTGCCGCAAGTGCAACCCTTATACGCGAAGCCCGATTAGCTGTACAGCATGAGCGAGATCGGTTGGAGACCGAGCAGATGCTGCACGCCTACGACCCGTTCACTCTCTCTACTTCCGCGCTCGAGACGACCGCGCAGGTTCTTACTGCCAAAACCCCAGGATTCGACGGAGTCGACCCTGGCCTCGTACTCGCCGCTGTACTGAACGCGACAGCGAACTCGACATCCGAGCCAGAACGCGTTTACGAGGTCATCCCGAAGCGGCAGCCGCCAGCAGGACACTCTTCTGTCGGCGTGTCCGTGCTGACGGCTGGGGGGCACTTGGGTAGTAGAGAGGAGAAACCGTTGCCGCTGCGCCTGGATTCCGGCGCGAACATCACGCTCATCGCGAAGACCTACTTGGAAAGCATGCTCTCCCCTCCAAAGATACGGAAAGGGCTGAAAGTACAGATCGCTCAACTCACCAACGACAACCCCAAGATTGAAGGATACGTCGACATGCCGGTCTGGATAAGGGCAGTAGACGGCACTTGGCTCAAGTTCAGAGCCGAGATGTACGTGGTCCCAGATATGACCGTCGACTGTCTACTCGGGGAAGATTGGCACGTCAACAACGAGCTATGCGTCATGCGCAGCGTCGCGGACGGTTCTCGCGTCGTAGTGGGCAAGACTGGGTTCGCGTTCGACGCCGTATCTACGATAGAGGACGGCAAGCCTCGCGAACCGGCGCCAGGTCACGGGTACTTGGTCATGAACGATCAAGTCGCGTCCTTCGTGAAGCGCAAGCAACACAAGCGCGACCGCGCTAATCGTCAAAGGAGGAAACGAGTCTACGCGGACGGCGCTGTACTCGCCTGGGAAGACGTTACTATACCAGCGGAATCCTGGAAGGACGTCGTGGTGACTGGAGACTTCCAGCAGGGACGCGAATGGTATGTAGAACGCGCGCTCGTGCCGCTACCGGACGGGCAGTTCCTTACGGTGCCAAATACGTTCCTCTCGACCACCACTTCCGACGCTGGATGCGCGGAACCGATGTCCATCGCACGCCGCAACACTCTACCCATCAGTAACCCGACATGCATTCCGCGCGTTATACGAGCTGGCACGTTGCTGGGTTACGCCAAGGATCCCGCGAAGTATCTCGACAAACCTCGCAACGAAGAGGAGTTGGAGAAGTTCCAGCAAGCGGCGGAAGTGCTCCGGGTACTCATCGCGTCTATGCAGGAAAGCCCGGCAGCGCCGCCAGCTCCAGCGGATACCGAACAGAGGCACAGCGAGGCCACAGCTCCTTCAGCAGTTTCGAGTTCCGGTTTCCAGACGGACGCCGACGCGAGGAAAGTCAAGAACGCAGCGGAGCGTGTGTCCGATCCGGACGCGCGACCCGACTCTCCTGAATTGGAGCCGCCAGCCATGGCTGAAGCTCCCGACCCGGTTGTCTACCCGTCGGCGGACCTGGAGAAGATTCTTGACATCTCCCCGGACGTCCCGCCCGAAATCCGACAGCGAGCCCTCGACCTGTTCCACAAGCGCGTCGCCGCGTTCGGGTTCGATGGGCGTCTAGGACACCTGAACGCGAACGCTAAGGTGCGCACCAAGGAAGGCGTGGAGCCGATTTCAGTGCCAATGCACGGCGCGTCACCGGAGAAGCGTGCGGTAATCGAAGAGCAACTCGCGAAGTGGTTCGAGCAAGGCGTTATCGAGGACTCTGAGAGTCCGTGGGCCGCCCCGGTCGTCATCGTGTATCGGAATGGCAAACCCCGCTTCTGCGTGGACTACCGCAAGCTCAACAAGGAGACGATCGCCGACGAGTTTCCGATTCCTCGCCAGTCCGACATTCTATCCGCACTCGCAGGGTCGCAGGTGCTCTCCTCGCTAGATGCCCTAGCGGGTTTCAATCAGCTCGAAATCGCCCCCGACGACGTAGAGAAGACAGCATTTCGCACTCACAAAGGCCTCTTCCAGTTCAAGCGTATGCCGTTCGGGTTGCGTAACGGCCCCGCCATCTTTCAGCGGCTTATGCAAGGGATCCTATCTCCCTTCTTATGGCTTTTCGTCCTGGTCTATATCGACGACATCGTCGTGTACTCGGCGACCTACGAGGACCACCTGGAGCATTTGGACAAAGTGCTCGGTGCCATCGAGAAGTCCGGGTTGACGCTGTCCCCGAACAAATGCCACTTCCTCTATTCGTCCATCTTATTACTTGGTCACAAGGTTTCGCGACTCGGACTTTCGACGCACGAGGAGAAAGTCAAAGCTATCGTCGCGCTAGAACGTCCGCGCAAGATACAGCAGCTGCAAACGTTCCTCGGCATGGTCGTCTACTTCCAGGCGTTCATACCCTACTATTCGTTCATCGTGGCTCCCCTCTTCAAGCTGCTGCGTAAAGGGTCACCTTGGCAATGGGGCGCGGAAGAGGAGTACGCGTTCGAAGCAGCCAAGAAAGCCCTACAGGAAGCGCCAGTGTTGGGACACCCGGTAGCTGGATGGCCGTACCGCTTGTACACCGATGCGTCCGACGAAGCCCTGGGAGCGTGTTTACAACAGGTCCAGACGATACGCGCGGGCGACCTGAAGGGCACCAGCACGTACGACCGACTCAGGGACGCGTTCGAGGCGAACGCTCCTATTCCTTCCTTCTGCGCGAAGTTGTCCGCGTCTACCGTGGATACGCGCGAAGGGTTACACTGGGCCGAGAAGCTCGACGACACGTTGGTGGAAACCGAGCGCGTAGTTGCGTACTGGAGTCGCACGTTCAAGGACGCTGAACGGAATTATTCCGCGACCGAGCGTGAGGCCCTCGCCGCTAAGGATTCTCTAATCAAGTTCCAGCCTTTCGTGGAAGGCGAGCAGATTATCCTAGTTACGGATCACTCGGCGCTGCAGTGGGCGCGCACTTACGAAAACGCCAACCGTCGTTTGGCTGCTTGGAGTACCGTCTTCGGAGCGCACAAGTTGGAAATCGTCCATCGAGCGGGCAGATTGCACTCTAACGTCGACCCTCTTTCGAGACTCCCGCGCGACGACCACACTCAAGCCGTTCGCGGACCTCCCGCTCACATATCCCCTGCGCGCGACCTGACGCCGATGATTCGCACAGACTACGACCGCGCCGAACTCTTAGAGCGCGTAGCCGACTCTGCGCCTGCAACTCGAGCCTTCGCCAACTTCGTGATGTCCGATCCGGACAACGACTACGCCGTGCCAGACGTGCCCACCACCGCCGAAGCGTACGCTGCTACGCGCCGGCAACGACGTCTGGAGCGAGCGGCTGCGTTGCGCAAGGAGAGTTGGAAGAACGGTACCGGTCCTGCAGACCCGCCCGACGAGTTCAAAGTACCAGAGTTCTCGTCTGACGGGACGCCGCTCCAAGATATCCCCTCAGGGCTGCGTTACGAGGACAAGCTGGAGTGGCAGAAAGACCATCCGCCGCCCTCGCTGCAAGTAGTCATGGACCCAGCGCTTCGCGAACAGTTCGCCGCCGCGTACGAATTGGATCCCGCGTTCAAAGGAAAAGGGCTGGACACGGACGAACGCTCTTGGTACGCGGGGAACAAGTTCTACAAAGGAGCCGATGGTTTGCTGTTCTTCCGCGACGCTCACTTCGCTCCTCGACTTTGCGTCCCGCTCGCGTTGCAGTCCTGGCTCCTCAAAGTTACGCACGAGGACGCTATGGAAGCCGCTCACGGGTCTGGAACCAAGATGCACGCTCGCATGGTTCGGAAGTTCTACTGGCCGCGTATGAAGACCGACATCGACGAGTTCTGTTCCACCTGCGACATCTGTCAGAAGACGAAGCCCGAGAACTTCTCGCAGTACGGACTACTACAGCCTTTGCCCATCCCGGAGGCGCTGTATGAGAGCATCTCGCTGGACCTCATCACAGGACTCCCGTTCAGCGATGGGACGTATAACGCGATACTAGTCGTCATCGACCGCCTCACCAAGCACGCTCTCTTCATCCCCACCGACAGCGGGATGGACACCGTTCGATTCGCGGAGCTCTTTATCAAGCACGTCGTTTGCGTTTACGGAGTTCCTTTGGACGTAGTCGCGGACCGAGACGGCCGCTGGCTATCCTTGTTCTTCACGGAGGTCGCTAAACAGCTGAAAGTTCATATGCTGTTCTCGTCGTCGCACCACCCACAACACGACGGCCAGACGGAGCGCACGAACAAGACACTCGAGACTATGCTTAGGCACTACTGCGCGGAGAAACCTGAAGATTGGGCGAAATGGCTGCATGCGGTACAGTTCTCGTACAACTCGACGAGCCATGCGTCCACGGACAAGACGCCGAACTTCCTCCTTTACGGTTACGAAGCTAAGTCTCCGGTGGATCTCCTGGTTCCCCATTCCGGCGACGTTATCTCCCGCGGCATCACGTCAGACAAGGACGCCGACGCCTTCGTCGAAGCGTTTGAGTCGCACCGCCAAGCGGGGAAGGACGCTATGACTCTCGCGCAGCATAAGCAGGCTTCGTATTACAACGAAGGACGCCGCTCTCTTGAGCTGGCGCCAGACGACCTGGTGTTGATCAAACCCAAGTCGCTGGAGCTGGTAGAATCGAAGGGCGAGGGTTTGAAACTGAAACAGAAGGCGTTCGGACCGTTCGCCGTTCAGGAGCGTGTGGGCGACAGCACTTACCGCATCGACTTGCCCGACACGTTCCCCATGTCCAACGTCCTCCATATCAGCCATCTACGCAAGTACTCCCCGTCGCCCGCGAAGTTCGGCGAGCGCGCCGTGCTGAAGCCTCCTCGCTGGGAGATGGAAGCGTCGGAGGAGTACCAAGTAGAGAAGTTGGTCGCTCATCGTCGAAGCAGGAGCAAGCGCCAGTTGGAGTATTTGACGCGCTGGGAAGGTTATGGGCCGGAGCATGATTCCTGGCTCACAGCGCGCGACTTACGCAACGCTCCAGCTCGTCTGCTGGAGTATCGGCGAGCGCACAAGCTGTAGCACAGCTTGCGCGGCTCCTTTCACTCTTTGTTTATAGTTCTATTCTTCCGGTTCCGCTCATCCGGGCCCGCCATTGGCCGATTCGTGGTTGACTTCGCTCCCCCATCTCCTCGCCCACTTACCATGTCCTCCGCCGACTCATCCGTCCTCGACGCCGAAATCGTCTATGGGCTCGGTCCTGATCTTCACGCTATGACGCCCGATAACGTACGCGTCAAGCCGGGCGCGCCAGCTCCCGACCCGTTCGTCCACAAGGCGCGTTACGTCGTCGCCTGGGTCGATCCGACCAGTGACGACGACGAGCACGTCTGGGTCTCTCTCAACTCGCCCCATCCTGGCATCATGCCTCCGCCTCGTTGGAACGGGCCCGTCGACTGCTACTGCGCGAACGAGAAGGACCCTCTCGGGCACCTCGGACGATTCGGTTCCGTTCCCACGACGCAGCCACGCCTCGTCTATCCTGACTGGATCGGCGTGCTTTCGGACCCGAACTACCATCGCGCCTTCATCCCCGACGCTTTCTTCGGCGAGGGTCCCTGCCCGCTCAAGGATTGGCCGGGTCTACTCACGCAGTGGTCAATGAGCTGGGTAAACACGTCGGCAGGAGCTCCTTGCTTCACCGAGGAAACTCGGCGCGCGTTCACCAGGGACGTAACGGACATCGACGATCAATTGCGCGACGCTCTAGACATCCCTGAAGGCCGCCTCGTTTTGCTGAAGCCGCACATCCCGTCTGCGGCCGCTACGGTCGCAACGCTCAAGACGCAATGGGCCGAGTTCGTTATGAAGGTCCTGGACCGCCGAGGAGTGCTGATGCGCCGCGCCATTGGAGAAGGCCGGTGGACCGACGTTGAGCGTCGCTTCCCCGGCCTGCACGAGTCGCTCAAGGAAGGCCACTACTTGGTGCCTCCTCGCGGTGTTTGGGTCAGCGAGACGCGTTCCAAGCTGTCCGCCATCAAAGAGTTCATTCGAGTCGGCGTCCCCGTCTACTACCGTTGGGACAACTCGCTCCTCAACCTCCCGGCCGCGCGTGCGCTCGCTCCGCCTCCTGAACTATGGACGGCTCCTCCGCCTCGTCCCCGTAGCGTGATGTCCACGCCGACGCAGTCAATCTCGTCGTTCGACTACTCCCTCCTCGGGTCGCTCGTTTCCCAGGACGCGTCAGTAGGCACTCAGGCTCGTCGCCCCAGAACGCCTCCGTTGTGCACGGCGTGCTCGGGTACCCACGCGTTGTCGTTGTGCCCCACAAACGACGCCAACACGTCAGCCGCTCAGCCTGATCCTCTTCCATCATCGCCCGCAGCTCCAGAATCGGCGGCTCCGGACTCGGCTGCGGCTGACGCGGGCGACTCAGACGACGAAGCTATGTTGGCGGTCGACCTCGAGGCCGTGCGCGCCCCTGGCCATGACGTCAACTCGGCGAACCTCTCCTTGCCGCACAACGCGACCGCAGTACCGCCTTCGAAGTGGTTTGCGGTCCAAGTGGTCATGCCGGGCTCGTTCGAGACCGACGCGTCTACTCCGGCCACTCCCAACGTGCATGTCGAGGTCGCGCCCGACACTCCTCCTCCTAACCCAGCGGAGCCCATCCGGCGTCCTCTGGTCGAGCGCATGGATATGGACGCCGCGCTGCCGCCTCGCCATATACCCACTCGTGGGCGCCCTGTTCCGCGTCTCTGGATTTACGACAGCGGGCGCGCGATGGAGGTCCTCTCGCGCGAGGAAGGTAACGGGTTCACCAAGAAGGCCATCGACATCATCTACGTCTGCATCGCGCGTGGGCTCAAGTTCTCGACCCCCGTCGCTGTTGACGACCCCCAGCCTGGGCGCGCGGACGTGAATCACCGCGTCCCTCGCGCTTGGATGATTGATCCTGCTAGCTCCCTCCGCGAGAAAGTCGAACGGTGGGAGTTTGGGGCTAAGATGGTCTTGCGCCGTCCGCACGCGATCCGCGCGGCGGTCATGGAAGGCGGGATTCTGTCGCGTATCGCACAGTTCTTCTTGCGCGACCAGAGGCTCTCGTTCAAGGTGGGTCCTACGCGTCCGGTGATCGACTACGGCGTCCCGCTCCTCAAACGCGTCGCTCGTTCGGACAACGAGGTCTTGCACGACGACTACCTCACGCTCGACGAGATGTACGTCCTGATTGGAGCTGAGGTGACAAGCAGCGGCACGGACACGATCGTTCGCTCGTTCTGGCCGACGGAGCGCAAGATGCTCAGTGAAGGGTACGACTCGGTCTGGTCGCAGCCCTGGGAGGACTGGTTCGTCGAACGGCTCCAGCGCGTTCTCGCGTTCCAAGTCGTCCCCGTCTCCGGCCGTCACTGGACGCTGCTCCGCCCGGTCGCAGACAGCGTCGCGTAAAAAAGCTGGGCTGGAAGTCTACGCTTTCGGAGGGGGGGCTATGTAACGGCTACCTAGGTAATTGGCTCCGAAGCGCGTCTCCTTCCGAGTCCGGGCAATGTTTGTATCTATTTTCCTTATCTTCGCAACCAGCCTGTTTTCACGCGCGAACCGTGAAACGCGAACCGCGAGACTTCCCTTGAATCCTCTCGTCTCGCCCGCTCTCTCTTACTCGTCCCCGTCTAAGCACGGGTACTATTAATCGTTCGCTCTTACTACAAGACGCCTGCCGCGGTCCTCACACCTCTGCCGGGCCTATACTCGCTATCGACCCTTGCCGAGCTACGTTCTACCTAGTAGATATCCCGGTACTCGTTACATGAATGCTGTCATGGGATAGGGAATGAGACACAATCAAAGACTACCTTGCTGCGTCGGTATTGCGGGGAGCCGTGAATTGTTTGTCATCAAGCGGGACTCTGCCCCGACTCCGTTCGACAGCGGTGCCAACCACATACACCACATCTGCGCACTACTGCTGCGAGGGGTTTGCGATACGACCGTGCGGGGCGAACGTAACGGAGCAGGACAGCGCCACGAACAACACCACCGATGTCGCCGCTGCACCTGCCCTGTGAACTCAATGCATAGATCGAGAAACACATTAGTGGCCACACTTGACAGCCTTCGGCAATTCAGATCGAACAACACCTAATGGCTGGAGATCACAGCCAAAATCCTAGGCCGTCCGCCTATAAAGGCAGCTCAAATGCAGTGAGCATGCACAGAGTCACGGACATGACAAACATCACTCTCACCATTGCCTTTGTTGCCATCGCCCTCGGCTCCAGTGCGCTCATTGCAGGGGCACTCATCTACAGTCGCCGCGCGATGGTGCCTGGCCCAGCAGGGACGCTGAGCAGCCTTGAGGATGCCAGGATGACGCCGCGCAGCGAATGCGAATGCGGAGGAGATGTCACTGCTGCGGTGCACGTCCAGCCTCCTGTGACAGGACCACCGACTTCAAGGTGGTCGGCGGACTCGCTTAGGCGTGTTGACTTGCCGGACGAAGCAGAGCTCTTCGTTCTTCCGATCAAGCGCACACTCGGCATGCATGGGCGAGCCAAGTCCACCATTCCCCATTGGGACAGATCCTCGGGTATCTGCACTACTTATCTATCGAGAAGTTGCACTAATTACGGCGAAGGCATCATGGTCAGTACGGAGACGGTGCAGACTGTAGAAACCATCAGCATAATCGAGGACGTAAAGATAACAACTGAGCCTTAAAAGAACGGTGCATTTGGTCCCCTTGTATCCCCCCCCCCCCCCCCCCCCAAGACCTGTGCTCGCTGATTGTAGTTTGACTGTCTCTATCATTGACATGTGCAAAAAGACTACCTTCGGCACGATTTTCCAGTGCAAGTACATTTACGGCTCGACCAAATCCTTCGATCGCTGCCAGAGTGCTACATGCGCCCTCAGCAAAAGGCACATGGCCCGGGCGCACAACTGCCTAAAAATGTGCTTGCAAAAGTGTGTTCTTATGGTGATAACTGCCGCCTCACACCTGATGGTGTAATAGGGCAGACAAGTCCGCAGGGGAGCGGGTCGCACGTAGAGGAGATATATGGCACAAACGTTCGACTCCACTCACCCACCTCTTGTACTACCCTCTATACGACTCCAGACCTCCTTCATGTTCGCTATGTAGTGTCAGCTTCCCACTACCAATTGACCCCCTCCGCTACAAACCGTGTTCCCAGAAAGATGCCGAAAAGAACTCAGCCCAAACAGCGATAAGTCCCGTCAGCAGCCGTCGAGACTCGGCTTGTCAAAAATGCCACGCACTCTTAAACTACGACCACAACAATATGCACTCACACGTAAGCGACGTCAACAAGAAGGCACTTTATAAACCTCAACTGACGGCTAACATCTGGCGAACCCATGGATCCCTCGAACCTAGCAGTCATCCTCCCCCTCTGCGTCATCGGGAGCCTGCTCACGGCGGGCGTGCTGACAGCGGTTGTCATGAAAATGCGCAGAGCATGCGCACAACGCCGAGCCAGCGCCGAACACCGCGAAGTGTACGAGTGGGCTCGCAACGCGAACGCGGTGGAGCTTGCGCGAGTGCAGCACGCATCTTCATGTCCTACCCCTGCCAATCCCCCCGATGCGGACGCCCCAGCCCCATCGCCGGCCCACAGCCCCAAGTACGCCCCCTCGACCCTGAACGCCGACAGCGAGACAGAGGATCCTTTCGTGGCGACGCACCCCCAGGACCCACACATTCGCACGTCCTTCGCCAGCAATGCGCGCTCATCCACTAGCCGCAAATCCCTCTTCTTCCTGCCGATCAAGGTGGATCTACAAGGTGAGAGCGCCCATAAACTGCGCAGGGCCTTCGCCTCACCTAGCCAATACCCAGGCGCGGAGAACGGCGACCTGGAACGAATCGGGAAGGAAAGATCGGAGTGATAGTTGCGAACCCAGATTCGTGGGCGCCGACCAGCGTGGAAGGGATTCACTCAATACAATTGTCGCCCCTAGATTGATGTCCAAGCCACTGCGCAACGCAAAATACCATCCCTGATCTGAGCCAGCTCCTCCGCCAACAAAGGAAGCCACTCCAAGACTATCGCTAAAATATATGAGCGCACCGGCACGTCCTGCCCGCCTTCATCTCTCCCCATCACATGCTCCCCGACTTGAACAAACTAGTTCTGCTCTCGGCCATTCTGGGCGCCCTCATCGGCCTCGGCCTCCTATTTGTAATTGCCGGATGCATCCTATTACGCCTCATGCGGGATCCCGGAGAAACGGACTTAGCACACCAACCCCGATCGGCTCCGACACCAGCAGCGCCGCCGCGAGACAGGGACAGAGGCTTCAACGGCGACGAGCAACCAAATCCCTACCTAACCAACGCAAGGTCTGACTAGTAGGACGCATATGCATCGACACTGACACACCTCTCTAAGGGCAGGCATGCCGTAGGGAGCGGCCAGAAGGTCCGGATAAGTCCATAACGGGTCGCCGCCAGATGAACTCCCACGCGCGACAACCGCTACGAACGAGCCGCACGATGTATCCGTTGTCACCTTGCCCCGTAACACACCTCCTTTCCACGCCTGAGAAGAGAACGGGACTACACCGCACACGAACCCGGGAAGCCGGGCTATATCGCAGTAATCCCGCCCCAACGAACTCGCCCGAGGTTCTGCCGGCTTGTGGCATCCTTGCCTGCGAGGGCAAGAGCTACGCACAACCTCTTAAGCTAGTGCGCATGAGTAACACGGTCTATCCGTGTACGAATGCAAAGCGGCGGCCTACTTAGGCCTAGGACGTGTCGCGCGGAGACGCTGAAGTGGCGAAAAAAGGTATGGAGACCAGCCCGACATACCTGAGTATCTAAAGCATGTTCCTCCGACGGAGGCCAGTTGCCTCTGAGTGAGACGGGCTATAGCAGTAAGCCCGCCTCAAGATAAGTTCCTACTATTAATCAACCATCCCCTCTCAAACGGTCTGACGATAACTGGCTTGGCTTTCCCGACTCCCCCTCCGGAGCGGAACACGGCCTACCCGCCAGCCGTGCCCGCGAGGATGGAGGAGGGGTACAAGGCGGCGGCGCGCTCTCCCCTCCCTGGACAATCAGCTTCCGCGGACTTGGAGCCATTGGAGGGCTCCCACCCAATGATGACAACGCCTGGTCCGCGGGTGCAGACAGTTCAGGCACTCCCAGTGGCACAACACCACACCAACACCAGACAGCTCAACCGCTCGGCTTACCCAGCCGCAGGACACCACGAGTCCCCCGGAACCGGAAACAAAAAACGGCTCCAAGAGACGACAAAGAGAACGACAACACCGCACACCGCGACAAGAGAAGTCGGTACTCTGGTAACGGCACCCTGTCGGAAACTACCAACTCACCCCGTCTCAACAGACACCGGGAAACAAGACAAAATCCACGACTCCCGCGCTGGTTCCCATTACTACCGCGTTCACCCTCCCATGCAAACGACAGAGGAGCGCTGACAGAGGAACAACCGGAAACACCCTTAGCTTCACCCCGACGTCGCGACACGAACATCGCCGACTCGCCATCCAACGAAGCAGTGGATACGGAACCCCAGCCAGCCCCAAACCCAAGTGACGCGCCAGATACAGGACACCGATATGTCCACTGCCGGGAATATCTGGCCGGAAAAGGCTGAATGTTCCATCCTTTGTTCTATTCCGCTTTGTCAACTCCGCACGTTTCAGGGTCTTGCCGAGCAATGCACAATTCAAGCCTCTCCAGGTATGACGATTTCAGACTGTTCATCCCCAGTAAAGTCCACTGAATCTTGCCACACTGCTAGGATGCAGTCTACTCCGGATGTATGCAAAAATTGACATTCCTTCCGGTGCATGTGTAGTCCAGACTCCAGAGCGGCCCCCGGCAAGTCCCGATAAAGCCATCATCTAATCGAGACCCAAAACGCCACCTCTGGCAGTCGCACCTTATAGGTAAGCACGACCCAAAACGACCGGTTTGACACCAGATCCTGGTCTAAACACGACCCAAAATGGGCACTTGACCAGCCGGTGAAGCGGTCCGGAGGCAGAGTTGTGAAAGTTAGAACAGAGCTGGAGATTCAAATTACCATCTCCAGGCCTAAAAGAGCTTTTACACCACCAAACTGTGCACTTACCTCATATTGGACCACCCATAGAGTCAAATGTGAAAGTTTTTACTCTTTGGAGTTATCGGAGACTGCCGGAAACAACCGATCCTCCATGTAACAACAACCCAGACGAGCACTGTAAGCGGCTCTAACCGCAACCCAAAGCCCAGGGCCGGCGGATGAAGGCTCTATAGGAGCTTGCCGGTGGAATCGACTGCCAGACGAGCGAAGTAACAGGAAAGGACGGTGTAATCGGCCGTTATTTCAAACGCAGACCGGCAATGACCGACCAACAAGGACATTCGGTGTAAACGGCCGAAATTTCAAACACAGAACGGCAACGACCGGCCAACGGGTGTGCACAGCCCTACGGAACGGATCCATATCGGACGCAGAGCGGAGCACGGACCTAAGCCGCACTACCGTCTTCCTCCGAAAATTAGCACCCTGGCTGAGCGCACCAGGCACATGGAGTGCAGACTCTTATTTTAGGTTGAATCTCAGATTTCAGCAAAATGTTCAAGTAGATTTAATAACTAAAGCTAGGATTGGCACTGTACACTACTTATATAATAGGAAGAAGTCCCTCCCCCAGCTCCACACAAGTTGCCGCATACCTTTGTATTCGACCTCAGGAAGAGGCAGAACACTCACGAGCCCACGAGGGCAACGGAAAGTGCCATCCGGCGCAAACGGCCGAGAATTCAAACGCAGAACGGCAACGACCGACCAGCGACGACAATCGGCGTAAACGGCCGAAGTTTCAAACGCAGAACGGCAACGACCGGTCAGCTGTGCACCGCCCTACGGAACTATAATGGGACTATAAGCGTCTTCCTCCGAAAGGTTCGTTCCTCCGTAAGAAACCCCTAGTACATTGGCTGAGCAATCTAGGGCTGGAATAATGCAGGCTATCAGTGGCAGTCGGTTCTCAAAGATTAGCAGTAGGTTACAGTAGGATAATTCATATTATAGACCTAGGATAGTTACTGTATAGCGTACAAAGTGATAGAGGTACCCGAATACCTCTACCCGAGTTACCTACTGACTTTTCCTTCGACCTGAGGACCCTCACGAGCCGATGAGGGCAAGAGAAAGGGCCGGCCGGCGCAAACGGCCGAATTTCGAACGCAGAACGGCAAAAGCCGGATAGCCGTCTCAGCAGATAAAGAACGTTCACATACGTGACCGTAACATGGATGACGAAGACAATATCTGATGCAGCTGCGGTTTTGGAAATCCCGCGGTGATCGCAGTTCTTGAGCAATCTCCGGTGTCAATTGCCTACTTCCGATTGAGAAGCGATGACAAGAACTGAGCGCAGTAATGGGGAGCTGGTCTATGTGTGCAGGCAGAACATGGAGACAGTCCTACGTCATATTCACAACCCCATGGCTTTATACCGTGGTCTCACGCTCCATCAGCAAGGCGCAGATCATGATCGTCGACAGCATGTGCAATATATGAGTCTCACACCATGCACCGGACCTTTATCACCTGTGAGTCAACATGTATTACGAATTGTCGCACGCGCCCCTCAGGGCAAGATCTAGATTACCATCTCAGTATCTTAGCTTATATTGCTTGACGGTCGTAACCCCGCTTTCCGCCCTTCTCCTGACCCCCCATCTGACCATTCCGCTTCGACCATACTGCAGTAGCTGGTCCACTCTCTATGCCTCCTCCGGAAGAGGCGGTTCGTGTTTCAGGTCTCTGTCTCCATCGCCATCTCTAACCTTTGGCATTCCAGGACTTCCCTGAGTTTACAGCGCGCTCGACTCAAAGCTCCGTCAACCGTGTTCGCTGCGCTCGTGCCGAACGCTGCCCGGCCTCGCCGAGCGGTGATGGCTATCATCCTCCTGGAACGAGAACCGTTGTCCGACGCGGTCAGGACCACACTGGTCAGTTCACCGACAGGACGCTCTGTATTGCGTGCAACATGTATTACGACACCAAGCCTCGTAGGAGCTCTTACTACTGCCGCAGCTTCCACTCTGATTTAGGGTTATGTCCTTAGGTGCAGCATCTACTGCCAGGTCTTCCTCGTCGTCCTTGCCGCAGTACACCGCTGTAACGCCGACTCAGCTCAGTAGGCCGATACTCGACATAGTGTTTTAAAGTCCCGTCCCGGCCTGAAAGCCGCGGCTAAGTCCCGTCTTTGGGCGTCTCGGGCTTGCTCAACCTGAAGACGAAGCTGTAAGCCGAAGTCTTGGGCTTTTCCGTCCCGTCTTCGTCCTGGGCCGCGGCTTTTGTATACAAACATGTAAGAATGGCATTACAGTCAAGTCCTAAGGGGTTATGATCGCTGCTCTCATCGCCCGCATGTAGTCTACAAGAACGGAGAACTCGAGCGCCATTGACGCGTCGCACGCGGTCACCGAATAAGCTATGTAGCGGTAGTAGATATGAACTATAGAATTTTGGGTCAGCATCGGCGTGAACTGCTGAGAGACATACCAGTAAATGACAGTGCTGATGGACGTCTGCCGCCTCCGCGAAACGTGATAGCGGGCGCGACGTGACGCAATGCAATGCGACGCGACCCGGACGCGACACGTGTCTGAATAGAACACCGCATAGTACGCGTCACCGATATGGCCAGGGATCTGGATGAAATTAGCACAATCCGCCTGACGAAATATCTCGGCAGGCGCACCAACGGAACCCGAGCCCAGCGCAACCAGGGGCAAACGGGGAACTTCAGCGCGACGGTGGTGAGCAGTCAAACGACAGACATCCGGGGTGCTAAAGCAGCGACCTATTGGGTGGCGTCGTTGCGTCGCGCGGTCGCGCAGCGCGCCGTTAATTGACGCGTCCTACACTACATGCAGCGCGCGCGGCCAGTCCATACATTGCCATCTAACGAATGAAGAATAAGCACATAAAAGGAGCAAAACGGAAGGACTTACATTGTGCCCAAGTCGACCTGTAAGCAGACAGGATCAAGCGCGTCAGTCGGTGAGCAGGAACGTGGAAGCGCAGGCCTGAACTTTTCGGCTGACTCAACTTCGGTTTGAGGTCCGCATTGCACGCTCACGGTATACGGTAAGATATGTGCGACATTGCGCGGGGATAGATGTGTGAATGGCGGAACTGCACACGAGATGGGTGGGGAGAGGAGATTGAGCGCGCCGCGATGTCTGACTTTGAAGTCGCGCCTTGTCCGGAGCCGATCGCGACCGACTCGAGGATGGGTGCAAGTATTATAGCACAGCGCACACAGTGTATCGAGTCTTGAGAGTAGATACATATTACTCGCATCTCTGGCCATATTTCTCACTGAAAAGACGCGGCCTAGGCTCCCGTCTTCGGCTTGCCCAACCCCAAGCCGGAGCCGCAGGCCGTCAAAAGACGTTTGCAAAGTCCCGGCCCGTCCTCGTCTTTCACGTCCCGTCCCGTCCCGGCTTCCGTCTTTAGGCCGGGACTTTGAAACACTAACTCGACAGCGTGAACCAGGGTATCACGCATGGTTGGAAGCGAGGTAAAGCAGCACCTGTTCCTTGGTAATTGGACATTGGCTTATGTGCATTCAGGTTCATCGACCACGATTCAGGCTGTCGGCCAAGGTGGTTTCGCTGTGCCCAGTCGTCCCGCTTCTGCATCGCAGGCAGGTCCTGGTTACAGGCCCTCGCAGGACGGTGACCTGTATCTGCAGACGCGGTCTGACATGGCACGGCAGTCCAAGCGCCCCGGACCTTTGGAGCCTCCAGCGGCGATTGCGGCTGCGATTACAGTCAAGCTATTCATGATGTTTCTCCCTGAGGGGCAGATCACCCGTCGTGCTGTGGGAGTGAGTTTTTTTACATCTCTGAACTATGTGGCTACCATACTAACGAGCTACTATTCTCTTACAGGACGTCATGGTCTCAATCCCCAACGTCGGACTTCATACCGGCGGACGAGCTTTGAATCTGCTGTGTAGACAGCGCATTTTCGACAAGTGGGATAAGTACAGCTACGGGTTCCCATTCCCTGACGACGTAACCCTTATCACCAAGGATGAGGGGGTTGAGCTCGCCTGTCCCTCTACCCATCAGCCCAACCTCTCTGTGCTTGCACCTCATGTCAAGTACAGCGGCAAGTCCAACGCCAAGATCCCGAAGCCTCTTGAACTTGCGCTCATGATATCGTTCCGCGACTTCAACCGACTCCAGGAGCACGTGAAGGATGTCGAAGCTGTGAGTCTGGACCTGCTTTCGTATTCGCAGGGAGCTGATGCATGCGCTCAGGCTCAGCGAGGCGAGGTGAGCAATAAGTAACTCTGCCTCAGTTACTGGTCCCTTATCCGTCTTTCACAGGGAAACTCTTTATCTGCCGACAACCGTGCCACAGGAGCGAAGCGTACACGTACACCGTCCACGTCTGAAACGGCTGTCTTCACTGCCGCTGCCTCCCGTCGCGGCGGCACTCAGACCCCACCACCGCAGACAGGAAAGCGTGACCATAATGTGAGTTTCTCAAGTGGCGTCTGCGCTCAGGATACTGAGCTCTGTCCAGTCAATCAGGGCCCGCGACGACGAACAAGTGACTCCTCCTCCCAAGCGGCCCCCTCAGCCTCTCGTATCACCCCAGTCTAGTCGTATCCGCAACTTCTTGGCCAATATTCCGCAGGTATCCAACACCAGCTCTTCGCACCTCCGTATGTCCCATGCCCTACTCGTCTCCAGAAGCGCTGGCTCACGCGCATTGTAGTCAACAAAAAGTGGGTTGCGGGCAAGCTCTACGTCATCGAGAAGTATACCTCCTTCGAGGAGTGTCTGTCGAAGACGCCAATCTCCCCTACCAACATGGGCATTCCGTTGGAGGTGGAAGTGTACCGCGACCTAAAGGCCATCGCTTCCCCAGGTGTCTTCAAGGCCGCATATCCCGGCGAGCTCCGTGGGCGCACTGTGGACGCTGAGAAGTCTCTCCACGCTGCGCGCCTCAATGGCGCTGTGTGCGTGAAGAAGGCTATTATCAAGGGACGTGGCAATAACGGTGTCAAGCCGGCTAAGGACGACACTGCGCTTCCTATACTAATCAAGGAGGGCGTCAACATCGCAGTTGCGGCCGGGCTGCAGACGCTGGTCGAGGACTTCGTGGCGAGGGAGAGCGCTCGTCTGGAGAAGGAGGACATCCTACCGGAGATTCCAGAGCTCGCATTCGTAGAAGTTGGCATCTTCATAGCTGACGCTCCAGTCGTGGACGACGACGGCGTCTTCCTCATCGAAACTCGTCTCGACACTACGTCGTGGGACAAGTACATCGGGAACGCGTCCACACGTCCGTTTACTGCACTCAAGGGTGGGGAACGTGCGCAGAGGGTTGCTCAATTCCTGGCATTCTCTCAGCATGTCCAGTGGCTCAAGACGGCTGGTGATCTCTTTGCTTCTGACTTCCAAGGCTCGTACCTTACACTGTCATATAGTGTTGGCTTACTCACACAATCATTTCTGTCGGTAGGTGACGGCAAATACCTCACAGACCCTCAAATCATCACGTCTCCGTACGTACACTGCGTGTCTTCTTCTGTTGCTGACAGGCTCTTAGGGAGTTCACGGACAAGTTCTCTGACGGCAATATCGAGGCAGGGTGGCAATCACTGGTGAAAGATCACGAGTGCAATGCGTACTGCGAGATCTTCGGTCTTAAGGATCCGTTCATGGAGTCAGATGGTGAGCGAGCATTATTGCCGTCTTGTCTTCTTCCAACAACTTATGATCCTCCAGGCTTCAAGCCACGACAGGTGATCTCCGTCGAGGACTAGACTTGTGACCCGTCATGCTCGGGCTATAGCCATTTCAGTTGCTCCTTGTTGGAGTGTCCAGTCCTTACCGTCTCTCTCTCCGCATCGGAGTGTCCAGTCCTTACTGTGCCGTGCCCTATCTATTTGTCGCGTATTGCCTTATACATTCACACTCTTTTCATATGATTGGCTTTGACTTCATGGTACGAGTACCAGCGACCGGAGCCTGCAACGCACAGCGTGACAGGAAACGATGGGAACAAGGACGGACGCAAGATGACGAGCTTGTAAAGAAAAGGAAACGACTTGGTAACAGAAATGTCCACAGTAAGCACATACGTAATCCATGAGAACGGGACTCTAGTAACTTCAAGGAGGTCCGTCGCACAGCTGCTTGCGTTGAGATCGGGTATAGTGCGCACGCTCGTTGTTCTACCTATTGAACAGACCGCCAACGAGCTAACCTGGTATGCTGTCAGCACTACCCACCTCCGTAGCTTCCCTGACTTACCCTTGTCTATATCTCGGGACCCGCAAAGGCGTCGTCCGGTTCCGGACGCTTGCCGAAGGCGACCATTGCGGTGATGGTTGACGACCGACATGGGTTGGCTTGCTGGCCTTGCACCTGTCCACGGCGTCTTCAAGTTGTAGGTTGTGCAGTGTGGGAGCCAGTACACCGCGCAGGGACAGAGACATTTGTCAACGACCCTGTAATGTCCGTTGTCAGCGTCAAGCACGTCTACAGCGTGAACGACTCACCATCGTGCAGGCTTCGTAACGTCGTGCATAGAGTCGTTGACACCATGTCTGGGCCTTCGATGAACACGGCGACCACAGTTATATCGACGCACCTGTAAGGTGCGCTATCAACGCCACGCGCGCGTCCACGTTCAATTACTTACTATCGTGCACGACGGGCCAGATATCCGTCCTCGTCTTGAACAAACCGGGCGTCCAATGCGCTCTTCATGACCATCTGTGTCGAGTCGTCGACAGTCCTGAATGTTCCCTGTCAATGTCGAAGAACCGCCGAGACATTACTGTAACCACTCACCATCGAGCGCAGACGTCCATCGTCGTCGTGCTTGAGCAGCGCGTTCAAAGCGGTCGTCGCGGTGATCCGCGTCAACGATCGTCAAAAAAACCGAGCCGGCTTGTGTGTATGCGTGCCGAATCGGTCACCGTGAACACTGACGTTCGGGGTCGTAGACGAACTGGCCGGGAGACGTCCGATGAGCAGCTATACATAAAGCAAACAGTAATAAGCAATCATGACGCACTCAGGACAAAGGTGTAGAGCTCGCCTACGGGACGCACACACGCGGGTATGTTGCTGCTGCTCGCGACGGGCTGAGTCTCCCGGATGCTGCCCGAGTCCGCCTTGGCTTCCAGAGCCGTTTCTTCAAGAGTGAGCACGCTTGCGCCCGTCGTAATCGCCGTGACCATGTCGCTCTGCTCGAGCGCAGCGGTCGAGTCATTCGTAGTGGTCGTAAAAGGCTGCAGAGGCGCTCCATCGCCCATATGCAGGCACCCGAAACTCGCTGCGAGCGCGCTCTGCTGCTGTCGGCCGCCACGTCGAAGGTGTCGTCGCAGTGCTGCTGCGCTGCACCGTTGCGGCGGTCATTCTTGGTCTTGCGCGGCCGGTGGTGGAAACGACGCTGGAAGCGTAAAGAGAAGAGACGCGGTTTCTTGCGGAGTGGCGTGCATCCTGTCTTCTACTATTTACTCCGAGTTGTCGTCTCGATCTCCCGGCCTTGCCACTCAACCCGTGGACGTTCCTCTCATTCACCTCGTTCGTCGTCATCCCCTCGAGCTCCTTTCCTCTCCAGAGCCACGGTCGTTCTTTTCCAGGACGCATGCGACGCACTTCAGTTCGTGACATCGCGTCGACGTCCTGCTCGACCAGTTCGACGCCCGCCATCTACACCAGACTCGTTCCCATGTCCCGCATTTCTCGCGCTCTCCTGCGCCCAGTCCTCGTCACGCAGCCAGGCCTCGTCGTCGACAGCTCAATTCACACCCGCGATGAACTTCACGACTACCCCATCGCGTGTCTGCAACATGTCTGAACGCTGTTTGCGCTCAATTCGGTGAGTTAGAAAGTCCACCGACCTGCATAATTGCTCATTGAACTCGGTGGTCCATGCTCAGTGTGTAGACTCGAGCACGGCTGTTCGACACCGACGCTGAGCACGACGCGTACGAGGCAGGTGGGCGATGTTTTATATTCCACTTACCTCGCAGCGCTGACATTTTCTGGCAAGTCGCTGAACAGAACCAAGTCGGACGCGTCCTCGCGCGGCGGCGTCGCTGCCACTCGTCGACTTGGTGTTGCGCGACAAGTCTCGTTTCCCGCGGGCCCAATATTCGTGCTCTCGGCGGCGAGCTCCTGTCGTCACTTCGACCTGCACCGTTCTCAAGCTGGTGGCACGTACGCGACGCGTCATGCGGACGGCATCAAGAATCCTGTTTCGGCATCTGACCTCGCCTCGAGACCCAAGCTCTTTCTGACGCTCGACCAGTCGTCATCACTCCCAGTAGTGACGGCGACGCCATATTCCTATCTCTAGCTATCTCCCGCATCCTTCGTTCGATCTGCCCTGTCGACATTCCGGCTTTCGCGCACGGTTGCATCGGTCGGCTCGCCGACTCACTTGGAGCTCGAGCCACGTCTCGGGCATTGGATCAGAACTCACCATCGAACTCCCCAAGGTCGAATGCCCCTACGCGAACCTCTGGAGCCGACGGACCTTCCGGTTCATAGCAGCGCGAGGACGGTTTCCGCGCATCGGCCGGACCACCCACCCCTCGCCCCTTCCACGCTTCCACGGCGCCCAGCTCGACCGCATCATGTGATTGGGCGTCACTTTAAACCTCGGGACGCTTACCTGACGTCCACGGACGCGTCTCCAGTCGCGCGGAATTCGCGTGTCTTTCACCGCGCGAGCTCCTCATCTCGCCCGGCATCTCCGTTCCGCGCAGTCTGGCCTTCAATGGACTCACGGGCATTCCCAACACCATCTCCGTCTCAGCCGTCGCGCGCCGTGACCTATTCGCGAGGTCACGGCGATTCCTAGAAATCGCCGTTTGGCCAAATCCGACCTCGTCCCGCGCTCGCGTCAGATCCGCGCTCCTCGCGCACTTCATAGAATTCTCCGACGTAAACTGCGTCGGAACGCGTACCTGCCACGCGCATAGGCCATCTGTGTCCGTTTCTACAAGGGCGGGTCTGGCGGTCAGAACCGACTTCGGCGCACATCTCGCGTACATCCGCCGAGTGCAGCAGATGCGAATCAAAGCGACTCACGTACGTTACTTCGACTGTCACCGCCGCGTACCACGCGCGCTGCGTGGAGGATTCGGAAACGCGCCTATGTGTAGGCGCATTCGCGAGCCAAACGAGTTTCCGGGTCGCGCAACATCAGTATACGCGCAACACGCGACCGGGACGGATAACGGGACGTACTGCGCACGTCATGGACCCCTCTGACCGCGCGCATACGTGAATTCCGTCGAGATCGCGTCCCCAGCATCCCGACCCTCGTACACCCATTCTGTCTTCCCGCGTTAAATCAACTTGTCACACGCACGCCGTTGACGACTTCTACAGCTGTATATAACGTGAGTACGGACTCTAAATGCATTTTTCGTTTTCACTTACATTCTGAATCTCGTCTCGCAGTTGACGAGGGTCACGAGTGCTCGGACGCGATTGAGCGCCACGACGCATATCGAGCACGAAATACGTACCTTGTGGACCGTCCTGCGACCCGCGCCTTTGTCCTCCGCACCGTGTTCATCGGGATTGTGCCCGTTGTGCTTACACGTACCGCGCTCCCTGCAGATAGTTGAATAAACCTTGGTAGTCCCAAAACACCACACCAAATTCCTATGAGTATGAATGCGAGTGCGCATCAGTAGTTGTAAGGATGTTGAAAGTCTGAAAGAGCTTGCGACGCCGCGCACTGGTTGACAGAAGTCAGGCCTGCAAGGACACGAGAGAGTGTCTATCTCAGCCGTCTGCGAATAAAGGCAAGAGCGGTCTATAAAATACCTGCAAGGACACGAGAGAGTGTCTATCTACAGGCTAGTGAGCACAGGAAAATATACAAAGGAGTGTGCTGTCCAAAACGTACCTCAGCCGTCTGCGAATAAAGGCAAGAGCGGTCTGAGGATCACGGCAATGTCCGGTGGATAATACGGGTCATACCGAGCCAAGAAGGTTTGCTTCCGGATAGTCCGGAACTCCATGATAACTGTCAGGAGTCCGGAGGTGTCCAGAGAAGCCGGGCGCAACCCAGAGAGCCGGAGAGCCTCGGAGAGGGTCGGAGCTCGTCGGGAGCACGCCTAGAGTCGCCCAAGCTAAGAGAGCCTCAAAGGGGTCGGAGCTTGAGCGGAGAGCAGCGGAAGCATGTCGAAATATATGCGGAGTCGAACGGAGTAAGCCGGAGTGAGACGGAGATTAGTGCGGACATAGTTGTGGATTGCCAGTACTTCTGACACCCCCCTTCAAGCCCAACGGAGTCCCATATCTTTCGCGAAACGCCAGTGTTTCTCGCGAATGAGGGGCTTGGTGAATATGTCCGCGACCATGTCGTCGGTGGGACAGAACTCCACTCGTGCACGCTTTCGACGCACCAAATCATCTCGGAAGTGGTGGTACTTGCGCTCGATATGCTTGGTCCGAGACCGGAATTGTGGTTCCTTGGACAAGATGATCGCTCCGGCGTTGTCGGAGTAAACGGTTGTCGGACCATGTATCTTCCGGCCAAGTTCGGCATAGAAGCGGCGGAGCCATGCAAGCTCCTGCCCGAGGTCGCTCAGGGCGATATACTCGGCCTCTGTGGTGGAGAGTGCGACGAGCTTTTGCCGGCGGCTGCGCCATGAGATAGCGCTGTTGCCGAGCAAGAAGACATATCCGGATGTAGACCGGGATGTGTCGGAGTCACCGGACCAGTCCGAATCAGAATACGCACGGAGTGACTGTGGCTTCCGCGGTTTCCGGTAACGGAGTACGAGGGTCCGAGTGTACTTGAGGTATCGCAAGACACGCTTGGCGAGTTGCCAATGAGCGTCGCGTGGGGCGTCCGAGTAGCGTCCGAGAACTCCGACCACATAAGAGAGGTCAACGCGAGTCCCCTGTTGAGCATACATCAGCGATCCAACAATGGATCTATACGATACCCGAACTCCATTAAGTTCTTGCTCGTGGATGATCTCCGAGTCGCCGGAGGCAACTTTGGTGTTGTGACCCATCGGAGTAACTGCCGGGCGACAATCGGTCATGCCGGTGCGCCGGAGTACTTCATCGATGTACTGCGTCTGCGACAGCTCGATGGTTCCGGAGGTCCGATCCCGCGAGATTTTGATCCCGAGGATGTACGACGCTTCTCCGAGGTCGCGCATCTTGTACGCCGAGCTGAGCATGCGCTTGACCTTGGTCATAAACTTGCGCGATGTCGCCGCGAGTAGCAAGTCGTCGACGTAAACCACGAGGTAGCAGTATTCCGACGTGCCGGAGTCCCGGAAAACGTAAAGACAAGTCTCCGAGTCAAGGCGAGTAAATCCGAGCTCGCCGAGCTTCTTGTCAAACGTCCGGTTCCATGTCCGGCCGGCCTGCTTGAGGCCGTAGATGGAGCGTTTAAGCTTCCAGCAACACCCGTCGGGGATCTCGACACCTTCCGGAGGGAGTAAATAAATCTCCTCTTCCAACTCACCGTTGAGGTAGGCGGTGGAAACGTCCATCTGGTCGAGTTCGAGTCCCTCTCGATTCGCAAGGTCCACGATGATGCGGACCGCGACGAGGCTGGCGACGGGGGCGAAGGTCTCGGAGTAGTCAACTCCGGGTTTTTGTGAAAATCCCCGGGCGACAATGCGGCACTTGTAGCGCTCGACATTTCCGTTTGAGTCGAATTTGACTCGGTTGACGACCTTGGAGGTGACGGGATTGACACCTTCCGGAATTGGTACGACATCATAAACATCGTTTGCCCGGAGGTTCTCCAGCTCCTCATCGAGTGCCGGAGTCCACAGATGTGCTTCCGGACCGGACTTCATGTCCCGAACATTCTGCGGGAGATGTCGGGCGCTGGGTCCGGTTGCGGCTGCTCCGGCGAAGAAGATGTCATCGTCATCTTCATCTGCGAATGCAAATCCGGCATTGCGTGGTGCGGCCCTCTTACGCTGCTCACGTGACGCAACTTCCTCGTATTGAGCGCGGCGGTCGGTAGCAGGTTTTGGGTCGCGGGTGGACCTCCGAGTCGCTTCTGGGAGTCGGACACCTGCAACACGTCGAGCCGGAGCCGGAGCTCTCGGAGGCTGTGGTGGCGGAGCTGCAGGCCGCTGCGGAGTTGCCGGAGGACGCGGACCTGGCTGTGGCTGCGCTGGCGGTGCCGGAGGTGCCGGAGGTGCTGCCGGAGTGGCAGGCACTGAACGCGGAATGCGCGATGGGCGTGGAGTTGCCCGTATGCCCCCCCTTGGCTCCGGAATGTCCGGAGCAGGGGGCGGAGGAGGCGCTGCAGCTTCCTCCTTGTGTTGCATATCAACATCCGGCTCGTGTTCCGGATGTTCTTCTGCTTCGGGGATGTCGCCGATGGCAGACTGATAATCCCCGTCATCCGATGCATCGTCCGCTATAGACAGCGGAGGCGGCGGCAGCGGTGCCGGAGCTGCCGGTGCAGCGGGACGTTGTCCCGGAGGTGGTCGGAGATCCACCGGAAGCGGGTCGAGTAAGCGATCCGCGGCGAGAACATCGGCGCGAGTCTTGCCGGTCTCATTGAATCGGACATGACGACTGACAACTTCGGTCTTCTTGTCAATGTCCCAGAGCTTGAACCCCTTCGTTCCCTGTGGATAGCCAATCATAACACAACGCTGCGCTTTCCAGGCAAATTTGCCCTTGCGCTGCTTCTTCCCGACAAGCGGATAAGCGGGGCAGCCGAAAGGTCGGAAGTGTTTGATGTTGACGCGGCGTCCGGAGAGTAAAGTTTGAGGGATGCGACCTCCGACGCTTGCCGAGGGTGTCCGGGCGGTGACATATGCAGCACAAGAGACCGCGTCTGCCCAGAACATGCCGGGAAGCCCGGACTCGGCGAGAATCGTCGATGCGAGGTTGAAGATCGTTTGGATCATGCGCTCCGCAACTCCGTTCTGCTCCGGTGTATACGGAGCTGAACGTTCGTGTTGGATTCCGAGACCGCGGAGCCAGTCACTGGTTTGCTCGTTGGTGAACTCGGTGCCGTTGTCGGACCGGAAAAACTCGATCCAATTTTCGGAGAGCGTGAGCTCTTGGAGTTTCGTCCGGAAATACGCCTCGACGTCGGACTTCCACTGTTTGAGGAGTCCGTCAATTTCGGTCTTGCGCTTGGCGAAGTATACCCAAGGCTTTCCGGTGAAGTCGTCAACAAGCACAAGAGTGTACTTGAATCCCTCGCGGGATTGCGGGGTGACGGGTCCGGCAATGTCGGCGTGAACCAGCTGGAGTGGTTTCTTCGCGCGTGTTCGACCGGGTTCAAAAGGGAGTTTCTTCATCTTCCCGAGCACACACGGTTCGCAGAAATCCGGTGTGCCGGTGAGCTCCGAAACTCCGACAACGTCTCCGTTTCGGACCATAGTCCGGAGTCGCTCGTGGCTGATGTGTGCCATTCGGCGATGGAGAACATTGATGTCCATGGCTACGCCGGCAAAGGCTGTCTCCCGCGGGTGCAGGTCGACATAGTACAGGCTCCGCTGAAGTGTTCCGGAGAACAGCGGTTTTCCGGATTTTCCGGAAGTGACGCGCATGCGTCCCTTCGCGAAAGTGGAAGAATAGCCGGACTTGTCGAGTCGACCGATCGATACCAAATTGATGGTGAACGCCGGTACGAGTAGGGCCTTGGCGAGGCGGACCTCGGAGTTGACCGGAGATTGCAGTAAAACATCTCCGGTGCCAGTGGCCTCAACAAAGGAGTCGTCTCCGAATCGAACCTTGACAGGTGGATTGAGTATCCGAAAAGTCTTAGAGTCGAAAACGGAGCGAGAGTAGAACATGTGTCCGGAGCATCCGGAGTCCGCAATGATTGGGAATTCGGACTTGCGCGGATTACTATCGGCAGCCAAGGTGTACTGGAGGACGCGGCTTTTCAGCGCAGCAGAGACATGATGGCCGTAGTGTACATGTTCGGACTCCGGTCCGGAATCACCGGGATCGGAGTCGCCTTCGGAGGTGTCGGACTTGGCCTTGTTGGCCTTGCCCTTCTTTTTGCTGCTCTCCGGCCGCAACTCGGGATGTAGGACGTAGCAGTGGTCCGAATCATGAGTCCGGTTTTTGCCGTGATGCTTGCAGCGGAATTTTGGTGCGCTACCGGAGGTCTTCGGAGTCGACGCTTTTGAAGCGGACTCCTCCGGCTGGGCGCGAGTTTTTGCCTCGGCCATGACTCGGGCTTCGACGGTCGCGAAATCGAGCGTCGTAATGACAGCTCCGGTAGGACCGCGTTTTGGAGCGCCGGTAGTCAAGTCGATAACCGGGGTGGCGGAGTTGAGGACAGAGGAGCGGAAAGCTTTCCACTCCGCATCTTCGCGCGGGAGCGATCCGAGAAGGATATATGCGAGATCATCGCTTCCCTGGGGCTTCCCGTATGTCGCGAGCATCCGAGACAAAGTCCGGATGCGTCCGATGTGCTCCGAGATTGGTTCCGAACCGTCCCAACGCAACGAGTGTATCTCCGAGGTCGCCTCGTATAT
>KV425998.1:115249-139304 GCA_001632375.1 Exidia glandulosa HHB12029
AGCGTGTCGAAATATATGCGGAGTCGAACGGAGTAAGCCGGAGTGAGACGGAGATTAGTGCGGACATAGTTGTGGATTGCCAGTACTTCTGACACTGGTCACCGGCGAGCCAAGAGACGCATTGTGCCCGTAAGGTCGGCGCCCGTTCTGTTATTCTCTGTTTGGCGCGGTTCACGGTTCGCTCCTTTCGACGCGCACTGTCGTGGATACTCTGGTGTTGTGCCATATCCCGTCTAGCACCTGACCCGGTAGTTGTGCTCTAGAAAGGTGCGTACGTTGCACGCCGTTTGTTCCTAGTCTGACAGTGCTTGTATCCAGCCATGCCCGAGGATCCCATTATTGCCGCGTTTGTGCGAAAGGTCCGGGCCCATATGGGTCGAGTTCTTCGCCTGAAAAAGAAGAACAATAAAGTACTTGGTATGTCCGCATCTGTGCGTTCTCAGATTATACGATCGTTTACGTTCATAAGGCAAAGTGCGATTTTTACCGTGCACTTGGGCGATGGGGACGGATGAGAAACCTTACAACACATGCACTGTCCGCGCCGTCGAGGGTTCGACTCTGCCCGTGGTGGACACCACCTCCGTCAACCCGTACGATCTTGCTCGCTGTGGACCGTCCGGAGACCACCCCTCTTGGTTGCCGTTGCTTGCAGACCATGCACCGGGCGATCTGCTCGTCAAGCAATGCGGTAAAGAGCTTTTACTTGCTGCAGGATCTGTGAGTTTCAAGGGTTGTGGCCTGCGGCTGACACTAACTCCTTGCGTACTAGATACTCGTTACGATCAACTTCTCGCTCGAGGCCTGCTTGGCACAATGCTCCTCAGACGAATTCCGCCGTTTAACTACAGACTGTGTCCCGGGTGGAAACCCAGAGGCACGCAGGTCGCGTCTTATGAGGTCGTTCCTTGCACCGCCCGGGTTGTTTGTCCCTGGGAGTCGTGCCCGTCGTTGCAGCGATGTCCGGCGACTCAATATCCTGCTCGCTGTCGAGTCCGAGGGTACCGTCTTCTTTGTCGTCGACCACAACCGTCTCGCGAAGTTCAATGTCCTCTATCGCGAGCAGCACTGGACCCAGGAAGATATTGATAAGGTGCGCTCATCACACGGTAATAGTATGACCTAAAACTTACGACGGCGTCCAGCCCACTGTCTGGCCTGAAGATCTTGGCCCCGACTGGGTTACTCAGGCGCCGGCTGCCTGGACCAAGGCAGATGAGTGGCGCACGCGTGTGCTCAAGGCCGGTACCGCGACACCAATTGCTGCAGTTCTGCAGAAGGACCGCACGTCGTTCAACGGATTCGGGCGCCACACCGCGACGGATGTTTGCCACAAGCTCCAGCTTCATCCTGTTACCCCCGCGTATCTTGTGTGCGAGGATGACAAGGAGTGGGAGGTAATAACTTTGTGCTCATTGCATTATTCACATGATTTGACGTGATTACAGCGCTTCAAGCATGTCCTGACCGAGTACCTGACGTCTCTCCGAAGTCCGCACATCTTGAAAGGCTCTGCCGGTACGATCAACAGCGACTATCCCTTTCAGTTCCACGCCGCGGGGTCGAAGTACTTTATCAACAACTGCATTGCCGTATTCCGCAAGCGCGATGTCCATATTCCTGTGGCTGAATGGTCGGAGATGAAGTCCAAGGGCCTATTTTCGCCTTCACATGTCATTGGTACGTCCGTCTTCGTTTCCGTTCTGCGGAGACATTCACTGATGGGTTGCAGGCAATTCGTTCTTGGACAATGACAGCCCGATCACCCACCGCAGCGCGACTGTTGCGCAGCCCGTCTTCGTCTACTGTGTTGGTCGCACGAAGTTCTATACCGCCATTCAAGCGCGTCCTCCGCCTGGCTGGGCAAGTGGTACTGTGGTATGTGATACTCTAGTTTGTGTCGCTGTACTAATGGGAAATGAAGCATGCACATAATGACGGCTGGAAGGATCTTCGCCTCGCTGGTGACACGCCTACCATAGGACCTCAACAGTTTCACATCTATAACATCAATCGCGTGCACGAGGCGGAATGGGGCGACTATGTCGACTCGCTTCGCCAGGCAGCAATCAAAGAAGGGGTATGTCTTCTATTCTTCATGTGCCCTGTTTCAGTTACTCACTATTTGTCCTAAAGGTGCCAGTAGAAGATATCGAATTGCTGCCGCTCGTGGACGACAGCGGTGTATCCCTTTCTGACGCAGCGCCTACAGTGGAAGAGCACGTCAAGAAGTCAACTGGACGTCCTCCTAAGGTGAGCATCTTTTTCCCTGCACTTCTCTCAAGGACTCACCAATTGCAAATGCAGATGCGCGGATCTTCTGGGCTTGGTGGACGGTCCCGCGTCTTCAGCATCAAGCGCGAGCTGCAGATTTCGCGCCCACCCATGTCTCTTTTGACTAACACGCCAGAACCAGACACTGCAGATGGCGTTCAGTGCGACGAAGACGAAGGTGACCCTGCACCAATTTCTACTCGCACTCGCAAGCGGACTGCGGCCAAGTTGGGCGAGGAGAACATCACCCACGCCACCTCTGCGAGTCGTCCCAAGCGCCACCGGGCCTAGATCTGGATACATAGCATCTGAGCGCAATGTTTGGCAGCTGAATACATGTGAAGTTTTGTTTCCTTGAAATTATTTCCGAGAGCCTAGCTATCCCTATCCCGCTAGTTGAGTCAAAACTCCTTGGTTCGGCGCTATGCCACCCTAGTCAAGGACAGTGGCATGTACCATGGCCTGAAACGTGCTGACGCCACAATCCTCACCTAGCGGTGCAAGCGTCACGTCTTACTAGACACATAGTTGCACAGGATCCGGGCCAATGACTCCCCAAAGTGTTTGTATTGCAGAGACCTCGAGATGGTCAGGTCTACCACTTCCTCCTCGGATGCCCCTTTACCGTGCGGAATGCCAAACACTGCACAATCAGCTTAGAGATCGGTTTCTCTCCACCAGATCTTTGTTAAGCTCACGAACCTTAGCGCTCTAATGGCTTCTGTTCAATGACATCTCGCTTTCGCGAGTCTGCGCCGGTCGGAGGAGACCCATCCATGTCGTTGGCATGTGTCTATGGTACAACTGAGATGTGCAAGCAGAGCAGAGGCTGCTACTGGGGTGACTATCTGTTTTACACTATCCTATCTTATCCTATCCTATCTGATATGAGACCACAGCTGCATGCTCAATCGATCTCTGAGCTCAGAGTAGAGCTTGAGCGCCTCAGTCCTGAAGCAGTAATGTAATATTTTTGTTTTTAGTTTCCCTGGCCCCATGTCTACTCCGCAATACTATTTTAGTTGGTCTGATGATTTACTCTGGCTCTGCGCAGAGTGGGAAAGTACTGCCTTGTTGTCGATGGACGGAGTTATCCGATGCTCCGCTTTACCAATTTCATGTCCGACCTCCATTAAATATCTCTCCTGAGTCGCCGAAGTCACTTTGCATACTGTAGGTATTCTCTAGCTGCTTCCAGCTTGACTACAATAGCTGCCACCTCCTGGCTAGCACACCGGCACTGCCATCTCGTCTTCAACCGTAAGTCTATGCAGCACGCATCCATCCTCTCCAGTTATACATATTTGATTTGCACCGAAATAGCTTCCTCCACCTGCACCTCATCTCCCCACCGATAGAGCCACACCTCTTCCCTTGACCAATTAGCCACTTACATTTGCACCAGGGTTTGTGTAACTCAATCCCTGGGCTGTCCTCTGCGCCAGTTCACCGTCACTGCGCCAGGATCCCGTCCAGGACTTACGGTGTTACGGTTCAATTCAGTAAAGCCACGGATTCGTGTTCCTCCTCTCTTCCAAAATATCAGTCTTAGCTCTCTGTTCTGCGAGAGGGGCCGAGGGTGCTGAGAGCCCAGGGAGAGGGTGCTCCGTGCGTCTAGCACAAACAAACAAACTCTATTCAACGCACTATGTACACCGACCAGCGCGCTTCCACCTATCTACCCAATCAAACCCACCCTTGTCCTTCCACCGCCCTGCCTCATGTTCCCCTTCCCTCCCATCTGGTTCAGCTTCTCCCCGCACAAATCCCTGCACGACTATTGGACCCACTCCCGCGATTGGACAAACTGGTAAGCTTGCGTAGGACACCTCCAGGCGCCTTCTTACCCAAGAGCAACAACCCAGCACCAGCATGGACCCTCTCGCGATTCAGCGCGTCGGCCATCTCGCGATTCAGCACCTGCGTCTCAGGTCCCAGCACTTCATCCTGCGAGTGTGATTGTTCTTTACACCGTCACCTTGCTTGAAAGGTCACTCCCATTCCTTAATGATGCCCACCTTTCCTGTGGTTCGAAGTCCGCTGTTCGCATCACACTTCTTTTCCCACACATTCACTTGCAGCTGCTCTCCTCAGGTGCAAGCAAGGTGTCTGCCGGCGAAGCACGGCCTCTTGCGCATCATATTCAGACTGAGTCAGATTGACGCAGAATAGCGAGCTCGACAATGGGTTCGGAGGCCTTGTGCGCTCCCAACGTTCGTTGGGAAGTACATTGCGAGCGCTCAGCGCGTGGCGTGCATTCACGGCGCGAGCGATTGCGCGACCTTCTGACGGCGAAGCGTGTAGCGCGGAGAGCGGGCTCGTCGATCGTCGAGCTGGGCGCGTGCACAAGCTAGTACGCGTCAGTATCGGAACGGGATAGGATGAAGATTGAGTGCGACGCACGCGCAGAGCCATGGCAGCCACAAGGCCAGGCGAGCCGCCGCGCCATATTGGAACCAGCACGAGATCCAGAGGGCCGAATCGTTCGCCGATTTCTGCAATGCGTGAGTTCGAGACGCGTGGAGCAGCTGTGCGACGCACCTGCGAAGAACGGCGCAGGGCCTCGCCTCGCGGGGTGACGTATCCCGTGTCGCCGGCATGATACACGCTCGCGAGACGTCGCATGGGCGCGGATGGCGTCTCGTAAGGTGTCGTGATATCCTCTGATTCGGAGGGCGGCGGCGAGGATGGCGAAGGCGCAAAGAGCTCGACAATCCAGCCGCACCAGAGCGTAGTACGCTGGTCCGTGACTGAGCGACCGCTGGAGTGTTGCACGGGCACGCAGGTGATGCACCACGTCATCATGGTGGGAGGGGTGGGTGTACTCAAGTTGGGCGTGCTTGTACCAGGCGTCGCCGGCGCGGTTGTGTATCCAGATGATGATGAAGCGAAGGAAGTTGTGGAGGGCATCGTACGCGGAACGCTGGAGAACGGTACTGTGAGCGTAAAATCCTCCCACCAGTCGACCTCGACGACCTGCTTGTCCGAAACGCTGCATGATAGGCAGTCGAGAGCGCTGGACAAAAGTATGAGGTCAGTGAGACGCTCTTCAGCAACGCAGACTGACGGAACAGGGACGAAGTCTTCGGTGTAGCGCGCAGTTTACGCAGCGCAGACACTGCGAGTTGCGCAAACGACAGCGCGGACGCCGGGCTGGACGATGACGAGGAGGTCAAGTGTGCCCTTGACTCGGTGGAAGAGTTCGAGCGAGTCGCATTGTGGATCAAGATGGGTGTAGGAGGGCGAGGGCAATGGACATGGTCCTGGGGCGTAGGAGCTGCTTCAGCGCGGGAGTAGAGCAGCCTGGGGTGGGGACATGTCGCTGTGGAGCGCGACGACGATGACTGACATGCGGGATTTGTCGTGGTCCAACTCGTACAGGCGGATGTGATTGAGGTTGAAGAGAGCCGTGCAACGACTCCGACACACGCACCTCCCCTCCACCAATGCTCTTTTGCTGCAGCAGTCTGTCATGGTATCGCATGCGCCGAGCTCACCTCGCGCAGTGCCATTCACGCCACGCTACCTATTCCTCTTCTCTAACGTCTTGCCTCGGTCCGCTCATCTCTGCAATGCCCATTAGTCAGCTTAGAGCTGACACACGCTGACAGGCAAATGCGTGTGGCGCTCGGCGGGATTGCTCGGTCGAAGCATGCTGCGGCATCACCGAGGCTGATCCCCGAGGCTGATCAGTCTGTCTTTCCATATCGTGGATCAATTGACCTTCCTGAATGACGCGACTATCTCCTAGGTGCGGCCTATACACGGATGAGAAGAGAGAATGATCCCAGATATCGCTTACCTAGATGTCGTATGTTCGGCCCCATTGAATGAGAGACGGCGAAGCGGCAAACATTCAAGCACCTTCCAGAAACCAGCCAACGACTCAGAAATCTGTGAGTCGTTCCACTTGTAAGGCGTGGCCTTTAGCTGGAGGCCAAGCTGAGTAGCTTCGAATGACATCCAGCGAAGCGATGGACCGAAGCGGTCAAGTGCGCTATTCTCACGGGATCCCCCACCGCTGCAATGTATCAGCAATCGCAGCAGGACATCGAATAGATGATGCAGGCCTACATGTCGGAATGGGATCCCGCAAACCAAACTTCCTTCGTGTGTGGTATCTTTGAATCGTTTGCAGGGTCGATGGCCGGGCCGATGCCGCCACGGACATACTCAGGGAGGAATTTGACTCGACGTTCGTGCAGTGCCAACGCGTGACGAAAGTAGCAAGTGTGCTTCATGCCATCCGCCGTTCCTGGAAGACTCTTGTCTCTGACGATACCGACGGAGGACACTGTATCCCTGATTCATGTTGGCACGTGACGAATAATAGGGGCGATCACACTGACCATACCCCAACAAAGTGCACGTTCACGTCGTCCCACGAAAAGGTAGTCTTGAAGCGTCGTTTCATCTCTTGATCGACTGCCTTTGTCTCGGCATATAGTTGGTACGCACTTCGGATGTCAGGGAAAAGAGGAATCAAGATTGGAAAACATACAATGGGATCTGGTCCTGATTCCCCTTGTGTATCAAGCCAACCTAAGTACGTGGTTTGCACTGGGGATTCGGACGCAAAACAGTCTCTTGACGTACGGCGTCTATCATCGCCGACAGGGCTCGAACTTGATACGCGCCGCGAGAAAACCCTGGATCACGTAAGGCTGAGCATCGTGGAATAGGAGGCGACACGCACCGAACAGGAAGATACGGTCGCCTATCTTGTAGTTTTCCGACAGCCAGAGGTAAGCGCTGAGCAGAATCCGTTCGAAGCGCCTGATCACTGTGAGCGTTGCACGACGCGATATGACCATGCGTGCTCACCAGGCGATAGCCAAGTCGATCTTATGTCCAACAACTTGCTTGTAATACGACCACGATCTCCACGACGGTTTGGCGTAGGTGCCTATCCCGCTGTTGTAGAATGTGATCTGAGTCTCGGACCCCTTTACGAGGCGACTGTACAGTTCGACAACATTCGTATTCTGTCGAATATCAGCTCTATACCATCGCAGTCTCGTCCCGAGCTGACAACGTACCTTCTTGCTAAATTGGTTTGAGGTGCCATCGATGCAAACCACGAGGTTGCGCCCCTTCGGGTTGCAGTTACAGGTGCGTGGAGTCCTGGCGGGGTCGCCCGTGACTTCGTCAGGATCTTCTGTTGGAATTCTTGTGCCGCTCTTGTCTGGAATCGGGGCAGATCGAGGCAGCGAGTCCATGCCTGTCGATGTAGCGACTAGGCGAAGATGCACTCCTGAGTCCATTCCGGTGGTTCCAACGAAAATAGCGAGCTACGTACAGAAATATTGGAATCCTTGTCGGCGTAGCTATACCAATTGAACTCGAACAAGTACGACGTCTACCAGGTCAATGAGGACGCGAGGTGAAGCACCTGGAGAAGACTGAGAGCTCGAGAGAACGGGGGAGTCGGAAGGTAACAACTTGGCAAACAGCGTTATCTTGAAGGAAGGAACGGAACGCCGCGAGTCGGCGTTGACGTTGTAAGCTGGTTGAAAGCAAAGCGCTTGTAGGATCCTGATCGCTTCCGACATGGAACCTGTTCAGCCGCGAGCTCGAGGCAAGCGCGCGAACCCGTTACCCATGTGCACCCACTGTCATAGAGCAGCGTGCTATGTGTCTCTACTAGAGCTGGATGAGACCTCGCAGTCCGGAGCCGGATGCGCACGCACGCGTGAACAAGGATCGGCTCAGGGCACATTGTGGCACACATACAGCTGCCACGAACGGGTTCAATCACAAAGACGGGCAAACATAATGGCTTCTAGCGCAAGGCAGGCGCTAGAAGGTTCGGATGTTGCGCCTGTTACGCACGGCGGCAGCGGTCGCAATTCGAAGCAAGACAAATCCAGGTGTTCGGCACCCGCTCCCAAATTGAATCCTTTGCGTATATGGTCCCACTGCTCCCTACTGCTTTGAGCTCAAGGTAGGTACTAAGTCAGAGAGAAACACCTGGATCCAGCTCTCGTCCTGTAGTTGGAGCACAGACACGCGCTGTGTATCTCTTCTCTTCAGCACCGCCTCAGTGTACGTGCCTTTTCTGCATGTCAGTAGCATTCCGCCGCCTTGTCCTCTCATATGGGCCGTCGATCGAATATGTACGGCATGTAATCCTTCCCCGTAAACGGGGGCCTCGCAGCGATAAGATTTCCGTCTAAACAGACCTCTCCGTCACTGTATCGTACAACAGAGAACGGGTGGAAGACGGAAAGGGTGGGGGAGCCGGATGGTGCGCGCGCACAGCGTGGTTGTACCAAAAAAAGTAGGTGGTCGGGTGGGGGAAAGGGGGAGATGAGCTCGAACGAACGGATAGCAACTCCAAAACAAGGACATTACATAGATACGACACCGCAGACAGGACGGGCTAAGACGAGACGAGAGCAAATAAACAGCCTTCCAAATAACATTAGGCGGAACCAGAGCCGATGTTGAAGGAGCGCAGGAGTCGTTTATGCGGCGTTGGCGACGCACGACCACGAGTTCTGCTTCACGTTCGGGATGGCGCCGAGCGCGGGCGTGAACGCGTTCTGGCTGCAGTCCTCGTCGGTGAAGAGCGTGCAGGTCGAGTTGGGCGGCGGGAGCCAGAACGCAACGTTGTTCGCAAGGGGACGCGGAATCGTGAAGCAGCTCTCCTGGGAATCGCCGAGGATCTCGAAGCACTTGGTGAACCCATCCGCGTTGTTGCAGCCCTCGATGACGTCCTTAATACCGGTGTCGGTCGCGTCGTTCACGTTCGAGTCTGCAGCGCCCGAGCGTCAGCGAGCCGTCAAGCGCGGGAGATGATGATGACGCGCGAAAGGAGCGGCGGCCACGGAGGAGGAAGTGGAAATGGACAATCCCGAAGAACGCGAGTACAGAGCGTGAAATGTAGAAGTGGAAAGAAGATGGGGTAAAGCGACATGACACGTACCCTTTCCAGTCTCGATAGCGTTGTTCGCCGCAGTAGTAGTCGTAGCCGTGTCGGTCGTAGTAGTAGTAGCCGTCGCGTTGGCGGTAGGCAGGCACGACCACGAGAGTTGCTTGATATCCGAGATAGCTTCGAACGCGGGTGTCGGGTTAGAAGTGCAGTCCAGGTCGCTGTTGACGGTGGCGAGCGATAGCGAGCGTGAGTGTACGGCACGGGCGAGTCGGAAGTGCGGCGGTGTCGGCGAGCGTACAGTATCCAAGAGGACGGCGTATCACCCATCCATACCATAAGGACAGACGTCAGGCGTGCAAGAGCGCGACGAGGTGATTGGCGTGCGGGATCGACAGACATCGGACATGCAAGTCGAAGATGCTTAGATGGATAGATTGTCGTGCAGGAGGCCGATCCATAGGGGTCGGATGACGAGCGGGCGCAGTTTGCATGACGGATGGATGGAGGTTGTCAGGAGCGCGGGACGAGGGAGGCACAGTCAGGAGGGCAGAGGAGAGTTCGTCAGCGTATGATCACAGAATGCTCCAGCAAGACAAAACGCACGTGAAAAGCTCGCAAGTGTCGTCCGGCGGCGGGAGGAAGAACGCGACGTTGTTGCCAATGGGACGCGGGATGGTGAAGCACGAGTCCTTGGAGTCACCGAGGATCTCGAAGCACCCGGTCTTGCCATCCGCGTTCAAGCACATCTCGACGACGTCCTTGATGCCAGTATCCGCCGCAGCAACGTTGTCAGCCGCGGTGGTCGTCTCGGCCGCAGCGGAGGTGGTCGTCGTCGCGTTCGCGGCGCCAGCGTCTACACAACGGCGTCAGTGAGCTGCCCTAACCCAGGAAACGAAGGAAGACGTACTGCCAGCACCGGCACCAGCACCAGCGTTACCCTTTCCACCCTTGCCCTTGCCGCCCTTCTTCTTCCTGAACGCGTTCGCAGCGGCGGCCTTGCGTCCTGGCACGCCTCCAGGCTGGAACCACATCGCGGTTACCGGCTTCTTGACCTTCTTCGGCTGTTACAACGCGTCAGCGAGGTCACTATGGCGAGCGCGACGACGCAACGAACCTTGGCAGCGGCCGCGTTGTTGGTCTTCGTCGGCGTCTTGGACGACGTGGCGAGGTTCTTCGAGCCGGCGGTAGGGTTGATGGGCTTCTTGACCTGGGCAGCGTTCGTCTTGGGCGGCGGGCGGAAGGCGAAGGGGTTGAACGGGAAACGCTGGTTCGTGTTCTAGATGAGGGTGTGGGGTTAGCGCATGTTTGAGCGTGCGTTGCGAGGGAGAAGGTGCTGTGAGCGTTGTTTGCGGGGAAAGAAACAATGGGATGGCGCGACAGCCTGGACAGCGCCAAGGGTCGCGGTGGCGCTGGCTACGAGACCAGAAGCGCGAACGGGAAGAGGGCGCGATACGGAAAGCCGACAACGCTCTGTATGAAGCCGTGCGCAACAACCGCAAGCGCCGTAGCACCAGGCCTGTCCCTGCGACAATGGGTTGTACGAGCCTAGAAGCGCGAACATGGAGCGCAAAAGGACGCGCGAAGCAATGGACGGTGGACGGACGCAGACCGGAGCAGCGGTGCGAGCGAAAGGGAACAGAACGAAGGGCGGTTTTGGCTCGAGATCCGCGATTGCGCGCGCCTACTCGTCCACGCCGTCCCGCTGATCGTCTGCATCAACAGCGACGGCGAGCCGCAGTGCAGCGTACACAGCGCGAGCACGAGGTCGTAGCCTACGATGACGCGGGATAGGGATAGGAAGGTATCCGCGGGCGAGGGATAGGGACAGGCATGGAGCAGCGTAAAGCAGAAAGTGCTCACCCTGGACTGAACACCATACCCGCGTTACTCGGCAAGGCAGAAACACCGCTCGCAACGGCGACGACAGCGAGAGCAGCAACAGATGTTATGTTTCATGAAGGAGCAGAACTTGAACGGCGGACAAGATGCGGATTCTGCCGGTAGATATGGTCGGTAAGGCCCCCGGAATATCTCATCCGAGGTCCCATCTCGACTTGGGGGAATCCGGTGGGGGTTATAACAGTCAAAACTGGCGGTTCTCGGTGGGAGTTAGATGTAGGCTCCGGATCTCCGAGAATTTTCCGGCGCTGCGCGGGCTATGAGACTGTATTGAGAGAAGCTCTGGACTGTGAGAAACTGCCCTAGCAACATGCTGTGCTTGCAAATGAAGTGATTGGCGACTCCCAGGCAGTCCTTGACCGATATCTTCGAGATTTCGGCTCCGAGGGTTGCCGATCCAAGCCGCTGGCGACCGGCTCCCCACCCGATCTCGGTGGGTCTTAGATGGATGCTGGCGGCGGCTGGGACCCACATCCGGTGGGGGTTAGATGGAAGGTTGAGGCCTCAAAGGGCCCAAATCCGGTGGGTGTTAGATGGGACCTCTATCGGAATATTCCGGGGGCCTGGTCGGTAGTTGTGGACAAAAGTCTTACCACAAACGATGCGCGAACGATGCGCGAATCGTGCACGAATCGCACAGCTCTGCGCGAATCATGCACGAATGGCTCCTCCGTTCGCGCACCTCGTTCGCGCATCATTCGCTCATGGGATCCCATTCGCGCATCGGATCTCATTCGCGCATTGGATCTCATTCGCGCATCTGACATCAGCCACTGACCTCCACAGCTTATGTAAACCTTTTGCTTGATCCTATCATTGTGTAAATTCGTTAATTCCAACGATTCCGAGCACTTTCCCGCCACTTATGAAGCCAGCTCTGATCGGTGAAAGTTATACCGGACTTTGCCATAGAGGACAGAGAACTGAATGGTATCGAAACAATTAAGGGAATTATGTAGTTTGGCTCCAAATAAAATACAGGACTACAGTGTAACTGAGCAGAGTCTGTGCGCCGATCCGTGATCCCAATATGGACCCTAAGTTCAGATCTCCTGTTACGAGTAGGTTTAAGCACCCTATCTATGTACTTGTTCGACCTTCAAACTCATGTGCTTGCTCTTGAATCGTCTTTCTTTTGCGCTCCCTATCGGAAATTGCCGAAAGGTCGACACATGAAGTGTCGACCTTGTGTTGACCTTTCGGCTGTCTCCGCAGCTTAGTCAGCTTTGCATCCGAGGTCAGCTGCGCGAATGAGGTCCGATGCGCGAACGATGCGCGATTCATGCGCGAACGGATTTGAAGTTGGTGAGACTTCATTTTATTTAAGCTGAGCGATTCGTGCACGAATCATCCGCGAATGGTGCGCGAACGCAAAATGGCGGTCGCGCATGATTCGTGCAAGAATCGTGCAAGAATCGTGCACGAATCGCGCATGATTCACGCATCTTAGCTCATTCGTGCACGATTCGCGCACGGTTCGCGCATGAAACGTGATGAGAGAGCTCATTCGTGCACAATTCTTGCACGAATCGTGCACGAATCGGGCAGCTCAGGACTTTTGTCCATAACTACCGACCATAGGTAGACGCCTTAACCTAGTGATTGTTTAAACACGGGGGGCTTATCATGTGTTCGAATTAACCGTGGGTTTAGGGCCGGTCATTCGCAACGGCCTTCAACACCGTTCTTTTGCCAAGTCCCCATCTGAGACATGTTCTGGGGACCTAAGACATCCCTTGCACGATTTATTTAGGCTCTAGGTCTCAGCGAAGGCGCCGGAGGGGTCTGATGCCTGTGCGGCAGCGGCGGCCAATTGCTTCCGGCCATCGCCGCGCCGTACCTGCACCGACCTGCAGCAGCCCTCCGGTTCAGCCAACCTGGAGAATGGTAACAGATGGAATTTAGTAACTCTATTTCACTTCGATAAACTGCGGGAAAGGTGGAAGTGTGGTCAGAAATCGTTGTCCGGAACTATTGATAAGCTACCGCATTTAGATGTAGACGTTAATACGGTAATGCCCGCCAGCGAAGCCAGGTCATTACCGTATGTCACGTCTGCGTCCCGTAGACTAGCCTTAACCTCGAACCACGACCTCTGGACCGACCGACATATCTATGGCTAAAGTCACCGCGCTTTTGTTTGAGCTCTGACCGCTTTCTCCGGCGCCTCCACAATTCCGACAGCTGCTAGCGCTTCGCCTTCTTCGTCTCTCGCAGAATTCTTCCTATCGTCTTCGCTGGCCGCCCGTCACTTGTGTCCTGTCAATTGCGATCCGCACTTGTTTCGAAGATGCCGCTCATAAACCTACTAGTACTGCAACAGGGAACGTCGTGCACATCAGGACCGAGAGTACATGGGATCCGGGAGTTCTGCCCGTTTGAGTTGCCATCTACCTCAGTCATCGTTCTGCTCTACATCCTCGTCGTCTATATCCCATAGCTTCCAGTCGTACGTCGCGTCCCACAGTGCGATAGTCCTGTCCGAAGACGCAGACGCGATTATGCGTCCGTCCGGTGAGAATGCGACGCCCCAGACCCCCGATTTGTGGCCGTTGAATGGCGTCGGGATTGCAGCGCCCGTCTCCACATCCCGCATGGCGATCTTGCCACCGTACGAGCCTGCTACGAGCCGCTTGCCGTCTGGTGACAACCCCATGCACAGTACTTCGTGATCCATCCACAGAGGTTCGCCGATGAGCGCTCTCGTCTCCGCATCCCAGATGCGGATTGTGTGGTCGTATGACGAGGAGAATATGTGTTTGTCATCGGGACTGAAGCATACGGCTCTGACCCAGCCCGTGTGCCCAGTCAATGGCTCGCCGATGCACTCGCCGGATGCGACGTCCCAGATGCGAACGGTGTAGTCCGCCGAACTGGAGACGAGGCGCGTCCCGTCCTCCGAAAACGCAACACACACGACATAGGATGTGTGGCCGACCATTTCGCGCAACTGAGCTCCCGTGTTCGCATCCCAGATTGCGGCGCAGTTATCGTCTCCGGCGGTAGCAATGCGCGTGCCGTCCCTCGAGTACGCTATCCAATACACCCCTTTGCCTTGGTGAGCTTTGATTGGCCCGAGGACGAGTTTGCCGCTGTCGGCGTCCCAGACGTGGAATGACCCGTCGTACGAGCAGGATGCGATGCGCGACCCGTGAACAGCTAAGCAGCGCACGGTGTCGGAGTGCCCTTGCAGTGGACTGATCACTGTCTCGCCTGTCTCAATGTCCCAGATGCGCAAGGTTTTGTGAGACGAGGAAACAAGACAACGACCATCTGGGAGGAAAGCGACAGAATATATGGGGGTGTCGCCTTGCAGTGCGGCGCGCAGCAAGGGGGTGTCAGGATTTGATCCCGTGATATCCCGTTGGTTAGTTAGTCCGGCCGTCAGGCCGGAAAAAAAAAAGTTCTGCTCATGACATCGGAACGGTCAAGGAACTGGTCAGAGAGGGACTAGTGCACTTCTGAGTCATCACCTGTCGGTATCGAGGTCTAGCGGGGTGTCTATGGTACACTTCACGACCAGGAGAGAAGTTAGATGGGTGACAACTCTGTTAATTTGGGTAGCAGCTGTACCTGAGCAGCAGATGTCTTGTACATGAACCATTGCAAAGTCCATGGACTCTTAGCCACTGGTACTGTATCTCCGGAACCAACACGGACATTCCGTTTTTGGACCGGCAACTTCCTAATTTAGTTATATGTCGTCATTTTAGTTAGTTAGTCCGACCAGATGGGCCTTACTGAAAATTCTGAGGGGATATACTAAATTCAAGTTCTGACCGATCACGTCTCGCACTCTACTGAGCTGTAGCTTCTCCGAGCCTGCTTCTTGACACATCCGTGCAACTGCTGACATCAGCGATGCGGTTGTGCACCCGGAGAATGGCGAGCCGGTTGATAACACAAAGATCTAGCACGGCCAAGATTCAGAGGGCGCACCGTACAAGTATTAGAGAGCGCAGACTTACGTCTTCCACGGTGCGCAGGGGTGAAAGAATGTCTTGAAGATGAGCGCCGATGTCCTGCAACGTTGCTCGTTGTGAAGGGTACCGGAGCCAACACTTTTCTGTGATACGCCACAACCTCATGTCCATGTTCTGGGGATATGTGTACTGTGGCAAACCGCCCGCTAGGAGAGCTCGGGGAACGGCAGCGTCCGTTCTGCCGTGGTATGGCATCTCAAGTGTGCATGCCTTTGAGAGTATCAAGCTAAGAGCCTGGTGTACAAATCAACACTCACCTCTAAAACGACGCAACCCAAGGCCCATATATCTGCTTCCCGTGCGCGGCGAGCACCGGTTTCCATGAACTCCGGAGCGAACCATCTCAGAGTCCCGAGGTGCGACGATGTACTGCCTAAGCGCTCGGCCACGAGAACCGAGTACCCGAAGTCACTGAGGCGCGCAATGCCGTCTTGGACCAGGATATTACACTGATGATTTTAGACGGTCAAATAGAGGCTGCGGACAAACTCACCCCTTTCAGGTCCCCGTGGATGATGTTTTGTGCATGCACTGCCGAATTGAGTAGGAGCCACAGCGGTAGAAGCGCTGTGCGTACAGTATTGCAACCCACTCGTAGCCTGCGACAGCTGTGCAGAGTTAGAATCGCGAAGGTTGCCCTCGACTGCTACGGACCAGTTCGACTTCACGGCAGAGGAGCCCCAAGCTGTCGTGCTGCCAGTGGATTGTTCCACTCGCTCGCTTCGTACGCGCATTGCGTGCCGCTTTCAGGTAGTCGATGAGCGTCCCATCGTCGCACCACGGTGAGACTGCTCCCGGAAGGCTATCCGCTTCATCGAGCAGATATATGCCCAGCAATGGTAGAACATTTGGATGTTCGAGCTTGCTCCAGAGATCTATCTCGTTCTTCACATCCTGAAGAAAGGTTAAAGATCACGAATAGACCTCCGTAATTTGTAACCGACTCTGATAGTTTTATCTGTTACGTGCGCGACTGCGTAGCGAGGAAGTTTGACAGCGACCTGAAGTATACCGACCATGAGTTCAACGAGCGTACGAGGGACTGCTAGCTACGTACGCAAATCGAGCTGTCGTCCCCACTAAGTGCTAGTTCCCCCCTGTACACGTCTGAATGACCACCCGAGGTGATCTTACGCCTGAAGTTGATGGTCACGCTGGCCGTGAGGTCTTTCACTTTGAACTCCTCCATGTCTAACACGAGTGGGAAGACAGGTAGAGGTCTGGTATGGTGGAGGAAGGGAAGAGAAGAGCGTGCCAACAAGTGCAAACTTGGGTCCAGCGCTCCTGTCACGGCAATGTACTGACAGGAAACGGGAACACAGCCTTCACTTTCCCGCCCGTACAGCCTGGATAACGTGCTACATATCAGCGCAGGCAGCGCTCTCTTGCCACATTCCGTGCAGCACGCAGCCCTGAACTGAGGTCGGTAGCAGTGGCGGGCCCGCATGCAATGAAGGAAGTTTCTCGCGACCCTCGCATCCTGCTACAACGGGATTGAATCCTTCCTAACGGAGCCTCGCGGCGATAAGATTCCGTCTAAACAGACCTCTCCGTCACTGCATCGTACTACACAGAGAGGTAGGATAGACGAAAAGGGGTGAGAGGTGGACGGTGCGCGCACATAGCGTGGTTGCACCCAAGAAAAAGTTGGTCGGGTGGTGAGCGAAAAGGGGGAAAGGTGAGCTCGAACGAACAAAGGAGGGAGCGGATAGCAACTCCAGAACAAGGTGGGGACGGCATTACATAAATACGACATTGCGGACAGAAAGGAGCCAGAAGGACACCACAGACGAGAGCGAATAAACAACCTTCCGAGTAACATTAGGCAGCACGAGCCGATGTTGAATCGGCGGAGCAGTCCTTTATGCGGCGTTGGCGACGCAGGACCACGAGTTCTGCTTCACGTTCGGGAGTGCAGTCCTCGTCGCTGTAGAGATACTGAGCGCCAGCGGCGAGGGAAAACGAGGAGCCGGAACCGCAGCGACGGCGACGGCGACTAATAGGGAAGGAAGCATGCAGCGGGCACTGAGTAGGGACGTGAAGGGCGAGGAGTAGGGGGAATAGGAGCGACGACGACGCAGGGTATGCGAAAGCGGGACACTCACGTGAAGCGCGTGCAAATCGTGTTGCGCGGCGGAAGCCAGAACGCGACGGTGTTCACAAGGGGACGAGGGATAGTGAAGCAGCTCTCCTGTAGACGACACGGGCGTCAGCGAGTTTTAATGCGACGAGCTACACCGCGCGCTTGACGCGACGAGCTACAGCGAGCGCTCGACGGGGCGAGCCACACCAGCGTACTCACCTTGGAATCTCCGAGGACCAAGAAGCACTTGGTAACCCCGTCCGCGTTGTTGCATCCCTCGATGACGTCTTGACACCCGTGCCAGTCGCATCGTTCACGTCCGAGTCTGCAGCGCGAGCGTCAGCGAGCGTTCACGAGGGGGAGAGGCGGCGCGGTACACGTGGGAGCGAAGAAGATACTACTCACCCTTTCCAGTCTCGATACCGTTGTTCGCAGTAGTAGTATTCGTAGCACTTCCAGCGTCCGTAGTGGTTGCAGTCACGTTCGCAAGCATTCTGTCTGCGGTGGCTTCCAAAGCGCACGTCGGGGGCGATGTACAGTCCAGGTCGCTGTCTGCGGCGGCAAGTGGGGCGTGCGGCGGCGTCGGCGAGCGTGCAGTATCCACCACGCCAACGCATCATGTATCATATCAGCCATCCACGTCCAATCGTTCAGGAGCGCGACGAGCGTGATTGACGTCCAGGAATCGACAGCGAGTGATTGTAAGTCGACCATACGGGCAAGTTGGGCATGACGTTAAAGACCGTGGAATAGCGGGTGGAGGATGGGAAGGAATGAATGGAAGCGCAGGTAGTGGTAGTCAGGAGCGCGTCGAGGAGGAGGAGGAAGGCCCGACGAGAAGGGCAGTGAGCGAGAGAAAGGAGAGACGAACGCAAGCATCGTCAGCGTACCGACCACAGAATACTTGAACAATGACGCACGTGAAGAGCTCGCAAGTGTCGTCCGGCGGCGGGCGACGTTGCGAACGATCGGAAGACGGATGACGAAGCGCAAGTCCTGTGTGAGTGTTAGCAAGTGCACCTCGTGGGGCGGAGGCTCGCTATACGCACCTTAGAAGTCACCGAGGGTCTCGAAACAGCCCGTCTTTCTGTCCATGTTCAAGCCCATCTCCACGACGTCCTTGATATCAGTAATCGCGGCAGCGAGGTCGTGAGCGGCAGTGGTCGTGTCTCCCGGCGCGGAGGTCGTCGTCGTCGTATTCGCGGCGTCTGCAGGAGTGTAAGCAACGAGCACGCGCAGTGGTGGGCGCGCTGAAGCGAAGAAAGCAAACGACTCACTCCCAGCCTCGACACCGGCGCCAGCGTTACCCTTGCCGCCCTTGCCCTTATCGCCCTTGCGTCCGAGTACACCGCCAGGCTAGAACGCCATCGCCGTCACGGGCTGCTTGACCATGACTGGCTGCTAAATTGAACTTGTGAGCATCAGCGACGGACAGCGACGTTTGACGCGACGCCAGGGTGGAACGAACCTCGACGGCAGCGTACTGAGACGAAGTAGGGGTGTCATGCGACAGGGCGAGTTTCGTCGAGCCAGGGGCAGAGTTGACGGGCTTCTTGACCTGGCTGGCTTGGTCGTGGGCGTGAAGCTATCGTTCGGGCAGCGCGCACATTGCGGAAGTGGACAGCTGGTGGACGCGTGCCCAAGTACAGCTCGAGTCCTGCGCAATGCACGTGTCAGCCACGTACGTTCCTCTGGCGCTCGTCGCTCGCTCAACGTACCTTGCCCGAGAAACGCTAACGACACACTCCTTTCTGCGTGCGCGGGGATGAGAATGCTTCAGTGGCGGTCAGGCTTTGGATGCGTAGTTGCTCCGCCGTCGGCGTCTAGTCAAAGCGTCAGAGAGCCGTAGAAAAAAGGCGTGTCAAACGAGACGTACTTGTTACGCCCAGCGTCAGGACCTGTATCGCTGCGATCCTTTTTCTCTCGATGTGTCTGCGTGGGTGCTGCGCGAGTCGAAGCGTGAGATTGTAGTCGTGGGACGTGACGAAGGAGCAAAGTGCGCAATTGGCGCTCAGCCCTGGTTATTGGCGCCCGCACAGCCGAGCCGAGTCTCTGGGTCCTGGGCGTCCCGTCATTCTTAACTTTGCTGGGCTCGCGCAAGAACCTGAGCGCTCTAATGGCTTTCATTCAATCATCAGGACGCCTCGCTCGCGAGCCTGCGCCGTCGACGCAGGCTTGATTTTCTTCTTCCTTTACCCCGCGCACTTCGCTTTCTTTCCTCCGCGTGCGTTTGGGTTCGACTTTCTTCTCTCGCCTCCGTATTCCCATCACTTTTGAACCGATATCTTCATTCCCTGAATCGCAACCCGCCAAACTCGCGAGCATGTACTACTGCTACACCCAATGCTTAGACCCACCCACCACGTAGACCTGATACCCACCCATTACTTTATACTCATCACGACCGGTTCCCTCGCTCGTCCCCCGCTATCCAAGTAGGATTACGTGCGTGCGTCATGACGGTCACGGAAGCTGCATAGGTTAGATTACCTCCATAGCTGCCTTAAAATATGACAACATCATCATCATCATCATCATCACCCGTCATTCTTTACTAAAGACTTTAGGGGCCTGCATCCCACGCTCTGCCTTATCGGTGCAACTGCGTCGACAGGAGCCAGCGGGTGTGGGTCCCAGTGACCTCCCGATATGACAGGCAAATTCCAACATGGATGACACCGAGTGTGTGCTCTGGCAGTTGCGGGCGTCGGGACGAAAACGGTGCGACTAGAAACGCGAGGGAAAGGGGTCGAGTCGAAAGAATGGGAGCGCAAGACGCAGGCCGCGTTCTTCGAAACGTGCAGCGGGAGTTATAGAGCAGCGACGTCGACACGAGGCAAGCCAGCCGGAGACCGTGAGGCGCGGTGTGCGCGCCAGTGGAGCGCAAGAGTGTATGTGCGCACGCCATAAAACGCAGCAATGCGTTTGGTAGACCAGCTATATCATGACAGTTCGTGCAGGCTTCAACGTAAAAGAGCTAGGCACTCGTATGTGGAAAGCGTAGCTCCGTGCGCTGGCGGTTGGTTACGTCCGATGGTCGAGACTCAAGAGCAAGAGCACGCGCGGTTTGAAGTACCCTGTCCCCGCGCTCCGCCGGCCTTCTGTTCACCTCAACCTCAACACAAATTGACGTAAACGTGAAATTCCTCACAGCGATAAGATTCACGATCCTCTCTACACAGAATGAAGGCCCTGATGGTAGCTCTGACGTACAGAGGAGGACGCGTGGAAGGTGTAACGGCTGGGAGCTGCATGGTGCGCGCGCACACAGCGTGGTTGCACCGAGAAGTAGGGGGTGAAAGGGAGGGAAAGGTGAGCTCGAACAACAGAGGAAGGGACGGATAGCAACTCCAAAACAAGACGGGGACGAGATGGATATGACATAGATACGACACTAAACGAGGCGAGAGCGAATGAGCAACCCATACGGATAAAGTAACGTTACACAGAACCGGGGAGTGGTTTCTTTCGCGCACGACCACGAATTCTGGCCGAGCGCAGGTGTGAGTTGAATGCGTTCTGGGTGCAGTCCTCGTTGCTGCAAGGGAAAGGCGAAGCGTCAGCGAGCGATTATGCAAGGGAGCGAGACAGCAGGGATAAGGAGAAGGTTGGGAGCGAACCAAACTCGCTCCATAGCATGCGCGATCTAGAAGAAACACACGGGCATAACGAAGAGATGTAGCACTCACGTAAAAAGCGTGCACATCGAGTTGGGCAGCGGGAGCCAGAACGCAAGGGGACGAGGGATCGGGAAGCAGCTCTCCTACAGAGTGTCAGCGAGTGCTCCAAGACGTCGAGCGCGTCAGGACACAGCAGCGTCCTGACGGCCGCGCGCGCGGACACACCTTCGAGTCACGAGAATTTGGTGAATACGTCGGCGTTGTTGCAGCCCTCGATGACGTCCTTGATACCCGTGTCGGTCGCGTTGTGCACATTGCTGTCTGTAACAGGCGCGGTGAGAAGGTCAGCGCGCAGTCAAGAGGTGTGCATGCAGAGAGAGCGGTGAAGAAAGCGGCGGCGGCAAGGAAGTGGCGAGAGCAGCGGGGGCATTGGGACGTGGAGCCAGCGGAAGCGGCGACGGCCAGGAAGAGTGAAGTGAAGGGGTGGAGGAGTAAAGCGATCGTCGAATGGAAAAGGCATGATTGGGACGACACGCACCCTTGTCAGTCTCGCTCGCCGCAGTAGTGGTCGTAGCCATGCCATTCGTAGTAGTAGTCACGTTCGCGGTAGGCGTTCAAGCACATCTCGACGACGTGCTTGATACCAGTATCCGCAGCTGCGAGGTCCTCAGCGGCGGTCGTCGTCGCGTTCGCAGCTGCACGTGCGCGCGTTAGCGAACAGGCTGAACAGGAAGAGACAAACACGTACTGCCAGCTCCAGCACCGGCACCAGCGTCACCCTTGCCACCCCTTGCTCTTCCTGAACACGTTCGCAGCAGGGGCCTTGCGTCCTGGCACGCCTTCGGGCTGGAACCAAATCGCCGTCACGGGCTTCTTGACCTTCTTCGGCTTTTGCAAAGCGTCAGAGTCAGCGAGCGCGAGCACGACGACGAAACGAACCTTGGCAGGTGCAGCGTTGCTGGTCTTGGTCGGCGTCTTGGAGGCGCGAGGTTCTTCGAGCCAGCGACAGGGGTGATGGGCTTCTTGACTTGCGCAGCATTGTGGATGGCGGGCGCAAGGTGAACAGTTTGAACGGGAAACGATGGTTCGTATTCTGGATGGAGGTGTTGGGTAAGCGCCTGCGCGGAGTAAGGTAGCGGGACAAGCGCGAACGGGAACAGGACAACGACGAAGAACGCAGCCGCAAACGCCGTGCCACCCGGTACCGCAAAGGGACGCGGGCGAAGGACGGGGGCAGACCGAGAGAGCGGAGAGACGCGGCAAGGGCGAGGGGGTGTTGGCTCGATTGCGCGCGCCTACTCGTCCACGCCGTCCCGTGATCATCATCGTCTGCATCAACGGTGACGCGTCCAGCGTGTACAGTGCGAGAACGAGGTTGTAGGAAGAGGAAAGGTGTACAAGGACGATGGATAGGAAAGAGGAAGGCGGACGATGCGGACGCGTAAAGCAGACTCGCCCTGGACTGGACGCCCATACCCGCGTTACTCGGCAACGCAGAAACACCGCTCGCAACGGCGACGACCGAGAGTGCGGTGACAGATGTTATAGTTCATGCTGTAGCAGGACGGGGACAAGATGCGGATTCTGCCGGTAGACGCCTTAACCTGGAACCACGACCTCTGGACCGCCATATCTATCTATCGCTAAAGCCACCGGTCTCCCGTTTGAACTCTGCCCGTGTTCTCCGACCCCTATAAAAGCCACAACGGCCGCCAGCGCTCCTCCTTCTTTCTCTCTCGCAGGATTCTTCCTCAAATTCTCGCTGGGCGCCCGTCACTTATGTCCTGCCTGTCAATTGCCAACTGCACCTGTTTCGACAATGCGGCTCATAAACCTACTACCAGCTTGACAGGGAACGTCGTGTACATCAGGATCGAGCCTACATGGGATCCAGGAGTTCTGCCCGTTTAAGTTGTCATCTACCTACGCAAACTCAGTCATTGTCCTGCTCTACATCCTCGTCCGTCGCATCCCACAGTGCGATAGTCTTGTCCCTCGACGCAGACGCGATCATGCATCCGTCCGGCGAGAAGGCAACGCTGTAGACGCCGGCTTCGTGGTCCCTGAAAGGCGTCGGGATTGCAGCGCCCGTCTGCACATCCCGCAGGGCGATCTTACCGCCCACCGAGCCTGATGCGAGACGCTTGCCGTCTGGTGACAGCGCCATGCACACTACCCAACTACCCATCTGCAAAGGTTCGACGATGAGCTCTCTCGTCTCCGCATCCCAGATTCGGATTGTGCAGTCGTCGGACAAGGAGAATATGCGTTTGTCGTCGCGACTGAAGCATGCGGCGGTGACCCAATTCGTGTGCCCCGTCAATGGCTCGCCAATGCACTCGCCGGATGCGACGTCCCAGATGCGAACGGTGGCGTCACACGAACCGGAGACCAGGCGCGTCCCGTCCTCCGAAAACGCGACGCACATGACATAGGATGTGTGGCCGACCATCTCGCGCAACTGGACTCCCGTATTCGCATCCCAGATAGCGGCGCAGTTATCGGCTCCGGCGGTAGCAATGCGCGTGCCGTCCCTCGAGTACGCAATGCAATACACAGCTTTGCCCTGGTGAGCTGTGATTGGTCCGAGGACAAGTTTGCCGCTGTCGGCGTCCCAGATGCTGAACGTCCCGTCATACGAGCAGGATGCGATGCGCGACCCGTGAACGGCCACACAGCACACGGGGCGGGTGTGCCCGACCAGCGGCCCGATGACCGTCTTACCAGTTTCAATGTCCCAAATTCGCAACATCTTGTCCCTTGACCCGGAGACGAGATGACGGCCGTCCGGGAGGAAAGCAACAGCATAGACTTCGTCGGTATGGCCTCGTAATGGGGATCCTGGCAGTTCAGCTACACTATCATCAGCATCGCAAAACGGCCCAGACTTGCAGGCACGTACGGCTGGGGGAACTGCGAACTTTACTCGTCAATTTCTCCGCCAGCTGTGGAGTAGCGATAGCAATGAGGCGTATGATCCGTTGAAGGGCGGCTGGACGATATCGCTTGCCCGAAGCTTCGAGAGCACGCAACGCGTTGTGCGCTGACGCAGCCGCAAGTGTGAGGTCAGTGGACTTGTTGTTGTCCTTCTTCAAGATAAGGGAGCCCAGCGAGAATCGTGGGGAGGAGTTGGAGTCTGGGTATCCGAAACCTAGCGAGTGGACATTGGGTAAACCTTCTAACGCCTTCTTGCGGTGAGACTGCGGATGGACATCACAAGTGATTAGGACGGACCTTGCGCAAAAGAGTGGCATACTTGACCGTGATCTTGATACGGCTGGCCAGTGTTGGAGATACTATCCTGGCCTTTGGGCTCCGA
>KV425998.1:143979-154350 GCA_001632375.1 Exidia glandulosa HHB12029
ACGCCCTGCCTTATCGGTGCAGGGAATTCCACCGCACTCTTGCCCACTGTCCGCATCGATTATGTAGTCTGACCGGTCGTGCAAGTGCAGGCAGGCTTGGCGCACTTGACCAATGAACTTCATCTCATGCAACCACGTTGTGGTAATGTACCAGGTCTTTCTGAATCGACGAGGACGAAGCCTGCCATGATGGTTCCGGGAATCCGTCGTGGATTCGGCACCGTCGACATCCACGTGTAATGGGGAGGGTGCTGTTGTCTGACGTGGGAGCGAGACGAGTGGCACCCTCACCTAGAAGACCAATTGCTCGCGCTCCCTTGCTCCTCCCAGCCAACCCGTCTGCGACCACTTACAATGTACATGTGACACCCACAGCTCCTGCACTAACGCTGACGAGGCTCACAGCGCGACTCAAATTCTTACGATGGTGTCTTTCGCCTTGAAGATTGTGACCGCGATCGTCTCGGCGATTGGAGTGGCAATTATGATTTGGCAGATGGTCAACATGTTGCACAAGAGCACGCCCTCGAGCGGCGACTCCAGTGACGCCAACTCAAGCGGAGGCAACTCAGGCAACTCGAGCGGCGGCGAATCCAGCGGCGACAATTCCGGTAACTGCAGCGGGACGTACACCGCGGTCGCAGGCGACACCTGCACCTCGATCGCGCAGAACTTCGCCATCTCCGTCCACCATTTCCTCTCGCTGAACCCGAGCGTCTCCTCCGACTGCACGAACCTCCACATCGGCTTCGCGTACTGCATCGAGTCCAGCGGGACCGACTCCAGTGGTGGCGACTCCAGCGGCGACAATTCCAGCAGCGCCGAATCCAGCGGCAACGAGTCCAGTTCCTGCAGCGGAACGTACACCGCCCTCGCGGGCGATACCTGCACCTCAATTTGGCGTCTCGGTCGACCAGTTCCTTTCGCTGAACCCGAGCGTCTCCCCCGATTGCACCAACCTCCACATCGGCACCGCGTACTGCGTCTGAGCACAGGGAGAGCTTTGCACCTTTACCCTTCATGTTCTCCGCTTTTGCTCGACAACCACGTTGTCGCGCCAACGGTATCTTTACGGTTACTTTGCAACGACTGGTCTTGCTCGCTCCGAATTCATCCACAGGGATCTCTCTGCTCCTCAACGCGGACAGAACGCGGAACGAGCAGCACGGAGCTTGATTGCGCAGGCTCACAATCCGCAATGCATCTGTTATCATGTTACTGTAAACCTGCGTCAATCTGTCACTTGTATCCCCTTGTATGACTAGACACCCAGGCTGCAAGCGCTCCAACGCAGAACAGTGACATTGAGCTTCTCGAATTCTCCACCAGCGAGCCTGGACTCGAAGCGCCGGCAACCTCGTCGCTCTGAATAGTGGGCCGAGTCAGCGAAAGTCAAGACGAGAGATTGCGTCAGCAACGGCGAGGCACACGAGCGAGAAGTGGTTTGACAGGTGCGTCGAGGGAGAGGAGACGGATGAGTCGACATCAGGAAACTGTGTATTAGTACTATAGCGGTCTGGACGGTCAATGGCGGTCAAACCTGAGAACCCAGACCCCCCTAATTACGGCGGTCACCAACCGCCTCTGACCGCCTCTGACGGCGCGACAGCAGCCGGTCATGGCATGGGTGCAAACATGATCTTCACGCCAGAGCATAACAGCGGTCCGATCTGAGGCTGCCGGTTTACCGATCTAGGATGCCCGTCCAGCTCACAGCCCACTGCGCACCACAGATAGAATATGGTAAATGAAGGATAGAATTGCACCGTGCCGTATGTACATCGTTCATCGACGAGCGACGCCAGCCGAGAACAAGATCAGCGAAGACAAACGTTGTCGCCGAAACTCACGTCTGCGCAGATCTGCGGGCATGTCAGGTCAAATCTCAAACGGACGGCAAGCGTACGACAACGGCGAGAGGTCGAAGTCAGACACCGGCCACTGCAGTAGTAATTAGCATGCGATGTATGGCAGAATACAGACTCACCGAATTGTGTACACCTGGTGGTCAGCCGCAACTCGTCGTCGGTCGGATATGTAGTTGCATCGGGTCGCGGTAGCTGGTTCGAAAGCTTCGTGCCGTATTCCAAATGCGGAGGGAAATTGGTTAGTACGGATGGAGGGCAGGGGGTCGCCATGAAGCCAAAGATACGGAGGGAGGGAAAGCGACCAGAAGCTAGGACAGGGAACAGAGGGTTGCGCCCAGATCTAGCCGCAAGACACGCTATTCATCAGAATCCGATCGAGGAGCACGGAGATCATGAGGAAGGAGCAGAGAGGACGCAGGCGGCGGCTTGAACGAGCCAGCAATGAAATCTTGCAGTGTGCGACGAACTTGAAAGGCTTGAGGAGGCGGGTGAGAGACGAAAGATGGAAGGGTGGGTAGCAAGGCAGGTGCGGAGAGGGGAACGAGGACTTCGGAGGAGGGCAAGCGACGAGACAAACACGACCAACTCAACCACCGGCCTTCGTCCCGGCCGAGATCAAATTGTTCCCGATGGAGCTCGGGACAGCCTAAGTCCCTTCATCGCAATCCTGGTGTGTGACCATGGTGGGGAGCGGTCTCTTGCATGTGCAAACCGTAGGCGACGCTTTGCCAGACATCCTGTCATTGTTTGCAATGACCGGCGTAGGCTTATGCCTGGGACTTCAATCTCGGTTGGAACAGCGTATGCGGTCCAGCGCGTCCAAGTCGGTCGTCTTTCGCCTCACGGTTCAGACGGTGGGTTATCATCGCTCTGGATGCTTTAGATCGACAATTGACAGCCTGCAACTGAACTGTGTCCGGTTGGAGGCCGCGATCGCGATGTGGACTTCTGCTGACAGGCTTCAACGCGTCAGACAGCGTCCAAGACACAACGTGACCCTGGAGATGCGGTCCCGACGCGCTACAGCTGACAGTGACAGGTTTGACATAAAACACGGTTTCCTGATGGAGTTGGGCGGCGACGAGAGAAAATAAACTGATTCCAACGCGCACGGAGTCACGAAGTAAGTAGCTCTGCTAGACATACTGTAGCGCAGACTGCAGTGGGTTCTGCAAAGAGCGAGAGATAGCAGACAGAAAGTCACAGCCCGAGGGAGGACGATGCGCCTGAGAGAAAGTATAATGACCCGTCGAGGTGACCATGTCTCGATAGCACAAAATATCGTAGAAGTAGCAGTCAAATCGGCGCTGACACAACCACGAGAGCTGCCTTGAAGTCCGGGTTGGTTTCAAACGCGGAGGTCTCGTACAACTGTAGTCCAGGTGGCTGTTAAGGGCGACGAGCATTGAGTTGGGGTGTGGTAGGAGTCGACGTCGACGTGTCCACCGTCGACACAGACACAAGCTAAGCGTGGAGGAGCACAGCGAAAAATGGTTGGCGGCCCAATTTATACAGCGAGGGATAGGTTGTCGTGCAGATGACGAACGTGGAGGGCGATAAGTCCGTGAGGTGGGCAGGTACATTTGGAATGACGGATGGACCGGAAACGGATAAAGCAGACTCCCACTAGACTGCAGATGGACGCCTATGACCGCATTCCTCAGCGGCGAGCGCCGCTCGCGACGGCGACAAAGGCGAGTGCAGCAACGTACGGAATCATGGCCGAGAAGAACGCTGGACAAGATGCGGATTGTGCCGGTCGCCGCCGCCGGGTGCAACTTGACCTCGAACCACTACCATGCTTCTGTAAAACTCGTTTTGCTCCGGAGCGGCTATTTGCGCTCTGGCGTGCTCTGATGCTCTGCGGCGCTTCAGAGCATCAGAGCATTCAGAGCATTTCAGCCAGAAAGTACCCTCACTGTGCTCTAGTGCTCTAGTGCTCTGATGATATGGCCGCTCTGAACGGGGACCTGGAAAGGATGCGCGGCAATTTGATACATATTTGTACATATTCATACGATGGTTACAACAGCGAGCGGTACATAGCGATATCCACCCAATGATTCACCCAGAAGTCACCGTTCCAGTCCTCCAAGACATTGTGTGCTGTCAGCTCCCGCGGTATCTCGCCGTCCAACTTAGGAACTAGATGACAGCTACGGCGGATGTCGACGGCTTCGATGACGGATGCAGCACGCTGACGCTCCTCGCCTTGCCCGGGAATGAATGTGGTATGTGTCGCAACTTTGAACATACCTGAATCGCGGTCGCGGCGCCCGAGCTTCGTGTACCACTGAACAAACGCGAGCTTTCCTGGCGACGGGATGTTGACCTGCTCAAGGTAATCCTCAATCGCATTCGGCAGCTCAAACAGCACGCGAAGGTGACCAACGCGCAAGCCTACGTGACAGGAGCTGTCAGAAATGTATGGGGGTATAGTAGTTGGCGCACCATCTGTACCACCCGCACCTGCCTCCTCGCCTTTCTTGACAAAGACAGGAGAGAAGCGGGCTTCCAAGACATCGTCTTCGTCATCCGCATCGGGTCGATCCCGCTCAGGTACAGCGTACGCGACGTCGCGACTGTCCTTGGCATTGATGGCCTGAAGATCTGGTGTATAGAACTTCATGTTGTGCCAGACTGGGATGCGGACAAAGTCGTTGAGCTCGGGGACGTTTGGGACTGGGCCGCGATGGTTAGCATCCTCGCGCGTCCATTCTTCCTCGAAGTACGCCGCCAGAAAGTCACGGAGCGCGGCCTGTAGTCCGTCCGCGTGATGCAATTTTGCCAGCTGAGGTAGAGTTCGAAATGCGGCGGGCTTCTTCGTGTACTCGATGGGGTCGTGTTCTTTCGTGTCAGCGCGCTTGCGAGGATCGTGTGTCGTGCCAAGCTGGTCCGCGATGAAATTCGCGTGCCACGACATCCGGTTCCGCTGATCACCCCAGGTACAGATCTGCTGCGCGAACTGGTCCTTCTTCTTATTCGACGCATTGTAAGCGTCTTTGACTTGGACGATGTGGAGCCGCTCGCCAATGTCGGTACTGAGAGTCGGGAGGATACCAAACAACTTGATCGACGGGTTGTAATGCTGCATACTATGCATCTTCGGGAAGTTGAAGCCTGCGACGAGCTGTTAGTGGGGACATAAACCGGCAACCCAGTCAACGCACTCTCCACCGCGCCCAGTTCCTTGAAGACCTCCTTATTCTTGTGCCATCGATCCACGGCGTCCGTGAGATCTTCCAGTGTGTCGTCGGAATGGCACTCGTACTGAGCCATTACGGTGAAGTCGAGGATCGCTTTCGTGGCGCGGACAATCCGTTTGTCGACCCCGGCCGATGCAATGCACGTCTGAAGCTGCTTGGCGACAGCACGGTGTTCGGCGCCAGAAGGACGCTGTAGCTTGCTGATACCGTTCTCGAAGCGACGCAGGCCGAATGTTGGTGGCACGCGACTGAAGCGAGCATCCAGCTCGTCGTCTCCGAATATGGTGCGACACCACGCCGTCAAGTGCCTGATGAGGCCTTGATACAGCTGGTGCAGAATGTCAGGAGCGACGGCCTCGTAGATATTGACGCGACGCCAATCCTTCCAGTAGGGCTCGGAGATATAGCTCAGGCCGTGCTTCCGCAAGAACTGCTCGATGGCCGTTGCGGATTTGAGCTTCATAGCCTCGCGGACGAGCCGTAGAGTCTCCTCGGGTGTGAGAGGCCCACACGGGACATTCTCGCCAAGCTTGTCCCACTTGAGCTTGCCCTTAGGGCAGACGCAGCCCCCAGTATGAGCGCACTGTTCCGGATAGTCGAGGCCGACGACAGCAAGAGTCGGATAGCCATCATAGACATTACCAGAGACATCAGGCAGGTCCATTCCGGAGCGCGCTGCGTCGCGCAGAGATGCAAAGACTAACCGCAGCGCCTTGTGAACAAGTGCTGAGTTCAACCGGCGCTGTACAGCCTTGGAGAACCCAGCTGTACGCAGGTCGATGATTGGGAGCAGGGCAAACATGACATGAACGTCGTTGGATACATCGCGTTGGACATAGCCGTCGATGGTCGAAAGCGTCATGTAGAACGGGTACGCTGTATTCCCGCCAACACCCACATACTGGGTTAGCTGTGTCTTGTCCCCGAAGACAGTGATAGGAACACCTGTGGCGCCAGGGGGCAGGCTGGTCCGTATTATAATCAGCACATTAATCCAACACGGAAGACAGATCACACACCTGAAGACGCCACATGAAGTCTCCAGTATTGAACTCGTTGTAGAGGCGCACTTTTCGCGAGCTGTCCGTGTAACGACGTTCGGGGACAGTGGCGATCTTGTCCTTAAGGTTGACACGGCTCCAGATCTCCTGGAGGACAAGCTTTGGGTCGCGATAGAGAATGTCGAACTTCTTCTTTACGCCCTGGACGCGAAGCGAGGTCTTCATGAAAGGCGCCTTGCACGGGATTCTGGCTATCAACTTCTTCATAACGCGCGCGTTGTTGAACGAAAGCCCGAGAGCATTACGAACCTGCATGCTATTAGTACAGAGAGAGAGAGAGTGGCACACGCAGCACGCACCGAGTCCTTCTTCATCAGTCTATCAAATGCGCTGTTGCTGATATTCTCCGCGACGACCCACTGGGCAATGTCGTACTCGAGCTCCGAGCTGAATGGGTAGTACAGCTGCTTCGACTTCTTGTACGCATCCTCGAACGCGGCGTAGGGTCGTGGTCCAGTGCGCTTCGGTTGGCCCGCTTTGGGGTCCGGGTATTTCTCGACCACGACATCGTTGCTGTCCAGGGCGTTCAAGTGCTCTTCGTGAAGCGTATCGCTGTCCGGTAGATCGTCTTCGAGGAGCGCGGGGTCTATGCCATTCCACTCCTCCATGACGAGGTTGACTGGATCTGCATCGGCACTCATGTCGACGCTCGCGTCAGTCGCGGGCTCGTCCGAATCTGCGAGCCCGGGCTCAACGGACGGCAAGCGCGGTAGTTCAAGGTACTGGTAGGCGTTAAGCACCTCCTGCTCCACGAGATGGAGAAGGGATTCGTGCGCCGTATCTTTCTTTGCGCGGAGGTGCTTCCGTAGGTCGCCGTCTGTCGCGTATGGACCTGAGCCGCAAGCGCGACAGAATCGACCAGTGCGAAATCTGCCTCTGGCGCCCTTTCGTAGCATGTGTGCGAAGGCGAGAGCGGGGAGGGAAGTAGATTGCCGACGTGAATGTGTAAGGTAGAGGACAAGAGAGAATGGTTGCGTGGTTGGAAAGCGCGCCGAGATGGGACTTGGACTCCGAGGCCACGCACTCTTCTTACACCCTCACGACCCACGTCTCCAACTCGCACTTGTATCCTTAACGGTAGCCTGCTAATTAATATCCGAATGAGCACTCAAGCACGGCTGCCGCGCTTTCCACGCACCGTTCGGATAGACAGAGTATATGTATGCAAGCACACGGCTGCGGGCGATGAGCAACACTAAAGGAATCAAATCAGCAACCAAGGGTGGGCAACCATTGCTGGGTACATAGCGCGGTGACTGGCCTAGTAGTCGAGAGGAAGCGGAAAGCAACCGTACGCGAGGGAGGTCTTCGACCGGATCCGGTAGAACAATGAGCGCAGTGAGCACAAACGCGTGCGCGAGGACGTAAACATTGACCACGGGGACTCCTGAGATGATACAGAGCACTCTGAAGTGCATGAACATCGACTCGGAGTCGCAAGGGCACGGCGCGGTTTACGCGTCGCGGGTTGTCGCGGGTTGTCGCGAGTTACGCGTGCCATGAGCATAGGTTAAGAACTGCATTAACGGCCTAGAATGCAGTCGTGAGTGCGCGGGACAATAGCGCGAAGGTACACTGCGCACCGTGTGCGCGAAACGAACCGGTACCTTGTCGCGACAAAGGACTTTTTAGAAAAATCTACGGCAATAGAAAATATAGATGATGTGGCATACCTTGGGGTTTATATACTCTGTATGCAATATTTCAGAGCGCGATAGCTTGCAGACGGCGCCTGGATAAGAGCGACTGCATGTCGGGCGCGGCGCGCAGCAGATAAGATCTGAATCGGACTCCGCCTGTCAATCTGCGCCCCTCTCTTTCCCGCCGTCTTCCAGCGAGATCGTGCTGCACTATCTTGCTGTATGTCTCAAGTATTCTATATCCATCACATGGGCGTCATTGGGACAAACCTGTTCCCTCAGACCTGATCTGGGCGCGCACGGCGGCGGCAGCGCAGGCTAGTGGATCTGAACGCGAACATGGGCGAGGACTGGAAGCCCTGATACCTTTGACACTCTGTGCTCGAGTACTCGGAGACTTGGATGCGGGTGCATGCTCTTGCAGTCATTACGTCACGCGCTGGAGGGTGTGCAACTGCCGCTTGGGACCGACCACGCACACCGACCACGCACACGCGCATCACGTTCCGCGCCGCACCACGCACGCTTTGAAATTTGCGAATCACAGATTGAAACACCGCCAACCTGCTCTTGTCTCCCGCCACCACCATCCCTGAGCTCACTGTGCCATGGAGGTCGTACGAGTCAAACAGCGCAAACAGCGCGATCCGCGGCGGAAGCTCTCATCTTCAAAGCACAAGTCTGGCAGCACGCAAGCTCGGCAGAAAGAAAACGACGAGTTCGACCAGCTCGCGAACAAGCGACGCCGCAAGACTTCTTCCGCGAACGGTAATGTCTACGTCGATAAGTCGCGCGCCGTTGAGGCTGACGTTCAGCATGCGTAGGCACTTCGTCAACAGCCGCAACGGGGACCAAGCGCAAGCGCCCTATCACATCGTCCTCGAGCCCGCGCGATTCGGATGCCGACAAGGACCAAGACGGTCACGACAGCGACAACCACGGTACGAATCTGCAAGACGACGAGGAGGACTTCATCTCGCAGGAGATGCGAGAGCGTGCAGAGGATCCCGAAGGCACGTCCGCCTTCATCCTGTCTTGTGCACTGCGCTGACCGCTTTCAGCATGGGGTAATGAGGGCGAAACGGATGAAGAGCTGGAGCGCACTCGCGAACACGGCGCCAACAAGAGAGTGCGCCTTATGCCCCAGGTCTGGTTCATCTTCTGTCGCGTATGTAGTTAACCCGTGCTTCTTTTCAGATTACGGTCTCCAGCACTCTCCCATTGAATCGGGCTCACAACGGACGTCGCACCACCGCCCAAGACCGTACAACACCTGAGCCATCCGTCCCGGAGATCCCGTGCACACCCTACCACCACGTCCCCCATCCTTCTAAACGCTACGAGACCCGAGAGCAGGACTTCACACCACCATCCCGTGGCATGCTGAAATACGTGAAGCCTCGCTGGCACGTCTTCGTCATCACCGTCAACGGGTTTCCCGCTGAAGACACCGACGCTGCCGCATTCCTCAAGCCCGAAATCAAAGCGGCGCTCAAGCTCGGAGATGCTGGCGAAAAGGGCCGCATCGGTCGTGTCGGCGACTCCCAGTACATGCGCGTTATGATGCGTAATGTACGCTCATTATTTCTGCACGCGTTGATACTGACTGCGCGCTCAGGTGTTTGTCGTGGCGTCCAACGTACGGTCGCACATCCTCAAGATTGCCCGGCCGATGGTCGAAACTCACTACGAACTACGACACAAGGCGGGCGAGAACATCAACCAGCGCATGGAACGCGTCAAACGGCTCATGTTGAACTTCGCGTTCACCGCGGTGGACGATGTTAATGTACGTCGTGTATCCTGTCTCCTTGTCTCCGTTGCTCACTGCTACTGCAGGGCACCGGCCTTTTCGAGCGCTCAATCGTTCATGAGCTCCTGACCCGCGCGTTCTTCAACTCTCCCGATCCCCAATTCAACCTCGGTGCGGACGAAGAATTTGTCGACAACTTCAAGACCTGGTCCGACCCGATGATCGCGTTGTCCACCGTTGTCGTGCGTCCCTCTCGCGCTTGGCTTGACGCTGGCTGACACCTCGCGCAGATATATCACTGCCTGTCTGAGTGGCAGGCGGGCATTTTCGAGAAACAGACGTTCAATGAGCGCAACCACAAGTTGCGCTACGGCCAGGCGCTCAAGAACCTGCGCATGCTCACCACCGGCGGCGCCGTCGAGGAGATCTTCAACCGGAAACGCGCCAGCTGGTACCGGGAGGCGTGGTACGTTGTTCAAAACACCTTCCCGCCTTGTCTCACTATCTCGCGCTAGGGGCGTAACATCGTTGTCATCCAGCACTGTGGACGGCCCGTCTCTCGAGGCCAGCATTCTCCGTAGTCGCGCTCTTCTCATGCAATCTGCCTCGCAGTCTGTGGAACAGGATGGGTCAGCTTGATTCCTATGTATATCTTCATCTAAATCACGATATATTCGCTTTCTTTTCTCATGTACTTGCGTGCCTGGGCGAGGGCGAGTAAGGGTTCGGCATCAGTAGTCAGGAGCGAACAGCGAGCGGGCAGTATAGCATCTCTGAGCACCTTTAGAGCACTTCAGAGCACGAGATAGAAGATACAGAGCATCTCAGAGCACGATGAGGGCG
>KV425999.1:17441-36057 GCA_001632375.1 Exidia glandulosa HHB12029
GTGGGGAGGAATAGGGAGAGTGGTATTGAGGGGAGTTGGTCGAGGCCGCGGAGACCGAGGACGTAGCGGTTGTAGAGTACGGCGGCGATGAGGTATGCTACGACTGCTATGCCGAATCTGCACAGAGTCAGCGCGGGAGGGAGCTAGGTATTGTGACGTACATGGACATGAACATGACGAGTAGACCGCCGACGCCGCCTGACGAGTTCGAGGGACATGCGGCCTGCATGGAGTGAGCTTGGGGATGCGACGCGTAACGGGGAACGCACGCTCGTCCGCCACTCGAAGAAGAATGCACAGGCCGCGTCGTCGTCGGGCGGTAGCTGCGCCGCCAATTTTGGAGAGCCTAGTAAAAGCGTGAGTACGTAATTCAGCGTTCCAACAGGTGAACGTACCAACACCAGCGCCAGGCTCGCACTCAAAGCGCACCGCGGCGCTCATCTTGCCGCCACCGCACGCCGCGCCGCCAAGCATGAACAGCGTCGGCGCGTCGTCAACGATCTCGAAAGTGGAATTGGGCTCGCCGAGGGACATGTCGCCGTCTTTGCCGCGGAAGAACGCGCCGACCTTGTCGTCCGCGACTTTCGGATTCCACAGCTCGCTCTTGACGGGCCCGCACACGTTCAGCTTGAACTCGCGCTTCGAGTCGCGCAGCGTCGAGGTCACTTTGTAGTCCGTTCTGCAGCCAGAGCGCAGTCAGCTCAAGTTCAATGCTCGGCGCTGCACGCACTTGGACTGCAACGGTCTCAGGTCGTAGTATCGCCCGAGATGCTCCAGCGTACACGGCGTGGGGTCTGCGGCGCCGACGAGCGAGACGGACGCGGCGAGAGCGAGCGCAGCCGCAGCACGCATGACCGTCATATTCGAAGTGTGATTAGGCGCTCGCGGGAACATACTTGGCTCTTCCCTTCATCCCCTTCCCGGCTTGTTCGTTCTGCTCAGAGGTTGCTACAGTACTCGAAATGCAGCACTAAACAGCGCCCCATCGCTCTTGCGCGCGTCTCGCCTGTTGCGTTAGCACTAGTCCGAGTCTTTTATTGCATTCTAAAAGACAAACTCCTGCCCCACGAGCTTCTCGCTAAGCTTCCACAACTCTTCAGCAGCGCCCTCCTTCTTCGCGCCCTCGCCATGCAACTCCACAAGTCTACAGTCCTCCAGCACTCCTCCGCTTTTGTCCTTAATATTCGGATCGCGCGCCGCGACGAGCGTCGTACTCGCGCCTTGGCTCAACTCCTTGAAAATGTACCCTCGAGCCTTGGCGCCCGCGAACATCTCTTCGATCTGTTCGACGGGCATGTCGCGTTGGAGCGATGTGCCCCGGACGACACCAGGGTGGAGAGCGAAGGAGGTGATACCGCGTTTGGCGAGGGCTTGCGAGAAGTGGACGTTCGCCTGCCAGTGGAAGAAAGGGGCTTAGGAGTGATAACGCGAAGCAAGTGGGCTGGAGGGCGTACGAGCTTTGCCTGCGAGTATCCGGCGGGACGGCTGAACGCGCGGTTCTTGAAGTTGACGTCCGAATAGTCTAAGACGTCCTAGTCAGCACCGTCAAGATGGTTCGGATTTGGAGATCTAGACGTATGCGTACCACCTGTGCCGACGACATACGCCCCGCTCGAAACGTTCACAACTCTCGGCTCCTCACTCTTCCTCAGCAGCGGCATGAGAAGATTCGTGAGGAGGAAATGTCCAAGATGATTAGCCTGGAAATGTTCCTCGTTCCCGTCGACGGTGTACTTCAAATCGGCGCGCATAACGCCCGCGCTGTTGATCACCACATCGACTCCCTTCTCATCGTTCTCTTCTAAAATCTTGGCAGCGCCTGCGCGGACGGAGGCGAAGGAGTTGAGATCGATTGTGTAGACGCGGACGAGGATAGATGCGTCGAGAGAGTGGATGGCGTCGACGACGGGTGCGTATGAAGCGGGGGTACGGCCGACGAGGAGAAGAGCGGCTGGATGGCCGCGAGCAAGAGCGCGGAGAGTGGCGTCTCCCAGTCCGTTGGGGGCAGGACCGGTAACGAGGACTGAGTAGTCGACGTGAGACGAACAACAAGAGGTTGTTGTGGTGTACGCACAAACTCGTCCCCTGACGCGATCAGGAAAGGTGTCGATGACCTCGTCGTTGTACGTGGTAGGACCAAAGTTCCGCGACACCGACATAATGAGTGAGAGTGTGCTTGTACAGTTGAGAGAGAAAGGTCGCCGCCCTTTATACTTGCGTATACAGTACGAAGCAGTTGCCCGGTTGGCTAATGCTGATGTAACATTCGGCCCGTGGCATCAGCAGAAATGACGGTCGTGCTGATGAAGACGATCCTCTTCCTGCAATGTTTACGGCAATGTATTATCAGGCCTTCCATCGAAGAGAGAAGGGACAGGAAACCGACGCGGCAGCGATTCCCCAGGCTCACGTGACGCGAAGTTAGAACTACATCCCAGACGGCGCCGGCTCCCTTGACCTCTTGCTTTCTCATGCTGTTCTATGGGAAAGAAAAAGCACGATTATGGCCCAATAATCCCTGGAGCTTGCGGTATACTCACGGAGAACGGAGGGGTCCCGCAGGGCACCGTCGCTACTACCTGCCAGTGCGGGTGCGTCCATCCCGAGGAGCGTCCCTGCTGTTCGCTCATACGATGCTGTTATAGGCACAATCCATGGAGCGGCGTAATTATGAGGGATGCAGAATACTCGTTGATCTTGGATGAGATGAGATGCAAAGGCAAGAGACTGGCTCTATTGCGACGAACTCGACAAGAACGGTCTACAAGCCATACGTCCGACACACAAAGTACATGAATACCATCTCTGAGCTTATAGATAATTCGTCTGTACTCAGTCAGTGGTGCGCAATACATCTAGAGGACTGTAGTTTCACGTACCACATTGAACGTTCAGCAGACGGTGGTGCCGCTGGGGAGCTGAGCGCAGCCCGGCGGAGGGTCGAGAGCGGCGACTGGGGTGATGAGTGCCGCAGCGGCGGAGAGGGCGAGGGCGATGGCAGAGATGACACGCATTGTTGTTCGAGTAGGTTGCTGGATGCTGGAGTTCTCCTCGCCTTCAAGTTGGAGTTTTTATACGTCGACTCACAAGTGCTCAGGCACTTGGGGATATCTCCCCACGCTTTTCACGGAGCATCTGGGAATGTAATTCAACACCTCAGGCTCTGCATAATCGTCCGAGCGAGCTAGAGGCCGAGTGGCCGACCTTGCGCTCGACGTCGATCATACTGTCAGGACAAGACTCCTCATGCTCCCTCGCTTGATAGACAGTCTCACAGACGCGTCTTATTGGAGGAGAGTCAGTTATTTGATAATTGGATGTGGATCTCTAGTCATTGCGCGGAAGAATTCATATCGTGCCGTCCGCCGCACTACGAGCGACAATGACTACCGCGCGCGGCCGGCATGCCATGATCATGTCGTGACAGCTGTTCTCGTGATCCACTCTGCACGGAGAGTGCTGAGGCGGGCGCAGCCAAGTTACAAGTACGCACGCCTCAAGTCCCCTTGGATTCTCTTCCGACCACCCACCAAGTTTGAACTCTGACTATGCGCGTCCTCGCCATTGCAACCCTCGTCATCTCAGCCGTCGTCGGCGCTTCAGCCGAGTGCTGGACGCTCACCAGTGGTACCATCGTCTGTCCTCCTATCAAGGCGAACCTCACCAGTGGCTGCGTCGAGCTCCTCAGCGGGTCTGTCGTGTGCTGAATGCCGACTCGTGCGTATGCTCCGTTCTTAACGATGTACTCATCGCACTGAGCTGATGCTTGTTACACACAGCTATTTAGTCTTAGCGGCGCGAGGAAGGTCTGAGTCTGCACGAGAGCGAGTTAGAGCCTTTCATGTACATGTCGTCACGTAGTTGGGTTCACGGCTACATCTGAACATGATCCCCGTCGTCCGTCATATGTTCGCTGTCGAAGACTACAGTACAAACAAAAGAACTGCCTCTTGCGGGAGTCAGACATCGCTCCCAACGACGGGCTCAGATCACTAGCCTGCAGGCACGCATCGCAGCGCTCATATGGCATTGAAATAGGAGTGAAAACAGTGGAGTCATTCTGCGCCTCTCAACTGTCCGCATGGCAATCGCACCTGCCAAAAATGTCAACACGAGCCCGTTCAGCACGGAGCAACCAGCAGAGTATCGCTCGGAGAAAGGCACGGACGCCGGTCGTCCTCGCGTGAAGGATTCGTTGGAGATAGTGCGGATGATCTGCCACTTCCAAGATTTTCGTACTGACGGTAATGACGAACCAATATACCATGTGGGACAAGGCACACGGCAGTGAGATGCCGTGACGACGGACGGAGGCAGCGCAGCCGAGAGGACTTTGAGAGGGAATACCAAGGGTATAAGAACCTGTGTCGTTTCGGCTTGAGAGACCTCAGCTCGCAAGTCCAACTCCAAGTTCCCAAGCTACCATGCAAGTCTTCACTACCGTCGTCCTCGCGCTCTCCGCCGTTGCGGCACTCGTCGCCCCTGTTGCCGCTCTCGACCCCCCGCCGGGCTGCGCTCAGCTCCCCAGCGGCACCACCGTCTGCTGAACACCGAACCCGGTACGCGTCACCACAGACAGCTCCAGGACGCCGCGCTAACATCTGCTTCGGATTCAGAACGATTGTGCACGTCATGAAACATTCCAGAGACTATCCGATGTGCTGAATGTGGTGTAGTTGATTGTTCGTGTCGATTTCGCTGCAATAGAGCCAGTCCCTAGCAATTTGGCGCGGAGAATAAGCGTCTCCCAGTCAATTCGAGTGCGGCCCAAGAATACGATGAAGCTGATTCCGCCAACTTTATCCAACGCGTGAGGACTGTCGCAAGTTGTCCTTGCCCGCGGCGAAGCCAGTTCAGCCGCTGCCTGGGTAGCATTCTATGCGCCACGATGTCCCGAATGGGTAGAGGGGTCGCAAAAAGCTGTGGTTTGAACTGGGACCCACTGCAGCGCCAGCAGATGAACGTCTGGCGTGAACTCGTGAGTTTGGCGCCTTCAGCCATATCTGTACATTGTAAGCTTGAAAACACAGGTAGCGAAGCGTACATGTGTGGTCAGAGCCAACGTTTTGCTGGACATGTAAAGACACTCGCCCAGTTTCGTACTGGGACTGTAACGACACATTCCAATTGCGTGCTGGGACTTGTACACTTGGCTATAGGGTCTCGCTTACGCGCGGAACACGGGATGCATTATTTTGCTTCCGCCTCCGGCAAATAAATATTTATTTTCCAGCGGATTATTGAGCGGTGGGAAAGCGCCGACAGGGGTCAGGGCCTACGGGTTCGTATCTCAGGGTCCTTTCCAAACGTCTGGAGTGGGACTTGCACGCTCGATGGGACCTGGCAGGCACGGAAAGCAGGATCAGGGTCTCAGGATATGCATCCGGTGTTTGGATCCTTCAGCAATCCGCATCACGGCCGGCTGCCCGATTCGGCTGCCCCGTGCGGATGCATATCCCGCCCGTCCGGCCGTGCGTGCAGCTGCGAGGGATGCATAAGGAGGGGCAGCTTACTAATAAAGGATAATATGCCGTTTAGGAGCAATCGGGCAATAGCACGGGTATAGCAGTGCTATCCCCGCACCCGCCCGCGCCTGCGAATCCCCACCTGCCCACCACTGCAGGAACTGTTCTATGACACTAGATAGACTGTATATGAGTATTAGTTGCAATTTAGAACATCTTGTAATCAATATAAACCCGGGAATGTGCCAACCCGGCGTACGCAGGATATGCCGGCATTTATGCCTCTCCCTTCCTGCGTGCCACGTATCTCAGTACATGAAACACGCTGGGATAGTGCTACAGGACAAAGGGGAAGATATTTTAGTATGGGCGCTGTTGATTGAGCGCTATGTTCGTTCCTCTCGGTTCCGTTCACGAAATCCTCAGTCCTGGGCTTCTCCTGTACTCCAGCGTCCCCCTCACTAGCACCAGGGCTTGAGAATGTGCCAATACATCGGTGAATTATCTTTGAATGACACTCCTGTCTCAATACACGCAGCAGTTCTGCGATGAGATGGGCGGTCGTTGAACGACACCGACGCAACTCTAACGTGCATCCAAGCCCATACACTCGGAATAGCACTTATGCAGCAGTATGGGAACACTCTCGGCTGCATGAAGTAGTATTTCATACGTGGTGGAGTGAGCTGGACCTCGAATTAACGCGGTGGTCAGCGTACGAGTGCTCAGTTCACCTGCGCAGAGACTGACAGAATAAACCTGGCGATGGGTCAGATAACCAGACATTCAGTGCTTAGATACTATATGAGAGGCCCGCTTAAGTCACACTACCCAGTTGTGAGGACGGAGCTGAGCTCGGTTAACGAGCTAGACGATGGTTAGGTTGGTGGAGAGGAACGGAGCATACTAGGGCTCTCCTGTATGTAGAGAGATTGAAATTCAATTCTGACCACATATTCCTCGTAAACTGAGCTATATATCCCCGTCAACCAAGTTTTGAAGTGTGAGATAGCCTAGCGAGAGCGTAGTGCGTCCGTCGGTGTGTTGCGCGGCTTAACTCCCTTCCACCACCATCGTCACCACCTCGTCGCGAACGAGCAGAGCGATCGCGTTGCGCACGCGCAGGGCAATTCTGCGACCCTTAAAGACACTTGCGCACGCAGTCAACGTGCAATAGAAGCCCTGTGTCGTCTGTCGCGAGTGGTGGTCCCAGTGGGGACCTGGCGTGCGTGTACCCACCTCTCGACTCAACCGCGTCACTGGGACGCTCAGCGTCTTGTACACACTCACAAGGGCCCTTATAAACGCGATTGGGCATGTAAAGGTGCGTCTAGCTGCGTTTGCGCGAGCGCTGTGAGCGGCGCGCTGCCGTTCGGTGAGCGCGCATCCTCACCCGTTCACCCGCCGAATAAGAGAGCTGACCGTCTCAAATTCGCAGGTATTCGCGCCAATATACACCTAGACCTATTTCGCGCCCGCGCCTTGGACGCTGGACGCTCGTGGGGCCCTTTTTCAGCGGCGCGCTGGCAGCAGCATCAGAGGTATGTCTTGCACCAGCCCGTCCATCTCATATCTGACCCTGCCACTGTACCAGCTTCAAGATAACTACTGCTCTGTTGCGCGCGCGTCGTCGCTGCTGCGTTCTGTGCGTCGCGGACGTCGTGGGTGCGTGCTGTACCGCGGGTACCAGCACCTACTCATTTTCGCTAACCTGGCCCCCGACAGGCTCGAAAACACGTCGTGCGTGTCGGGTATCGATACTATTACCTCTTCGGACCCAAGATTCAACGCTTCACGTCCCCTGGACCGTTGTATTGCGCCCTGGCCATCCCCGCTACCGGCCGCCACACGCTCCAACACCGTACGCTCGCATTACACCCTAGCGCGCAGCACTAATCGAATATGAATCATACAGATATACACCACCTCGCTTCGCTAACGATAATACCGAGAATTGGCCAAGATCGCCCCCGTCCAGCCAGCGGCAGCGTGCGCCTCCCGTACGCCGTCCTGCTGCTCCCACGCCCCAGCTAACAACGTAATATGATTATATAGGGGTTTTTATCGTCTAGACAGCCATTCGCGCTCTCTGGATCAGTGTGCAGGTGCGTCCAGCACGCCCACCTCCCCGTCATCTATCCTCACCTCCCCTGATCCCGTCACTACCATCCTCACACATCACTGACCACCTAAATTCCCTTTTATATTCATTTTCTCTGTTTCCTGTGGGCCATTCGTGCGCAGGAACAAGATTGCAGCACGTTTTCATACCGCTCCCCGCTCTTCCACCCCTCCTTTCGCTCCAACGTGCAATTTTTCCACGCTAGACGGTAGAGCTCTGTTTTGCGATTCTTATGGTGTTGTTTTCATATTTTTTGCGCCTGCATTGAGGTTGTGACAGCCAAAATTCGTCGACGTCGTTGCCCGCGGTGACGACAGATGTCTGATGGCGACTGCAACGCCTTGCCGGATTCGGTTTGCACGTGCAGGGACGGTCAAATTTGACAGCTGCTTCCGCATGTCGCGTCGGGAAACCGCAAAGTCCGGGATAAGTCAAGTGGTTGTAGGTTTAGAGAGCGCAGACTCGATATAATGCTCCATGATGCTCCATTTTATATAGCTGTTGTGGCTCAGTAGGTTTGTGCAGATGATCTTTGTTGGTAGAAACGCGGGCGCAGGTTCGAACCGCGTCCAAAACGACTTTTGCCAGACTTGTCTCAACGGCCGTCCCCTTTGCTACGTTGTGCTGTACTCGCCTTGATCCAACCTGGAGTGTAACAATACATTTCCACGTAGGAAGTGGGCGAGTAACGTTACATGCCTTGCAAAACCTGGCTTTGAAGCACGACCGTAATCTTCAATTCGTGGAAATGTAGCTTACATTGTACACCGAACCTACGCGCCTTACAGAACTCCTTGTACCGCGGCGTAGAGACCAGAGTGCCGTTCGATACATTGCGCGCGTAGGCGTCGAGCAGTAAGGATGCTTCGTCGCCCGGATTCGCAGTAAAGCCGGGAAGTCCAGTTAGCTGCCGGCCACCGTGCGATTAAAGACGACGACGTTTGGCGGGCCGTCGGAAGTCTCGACCTCGGTGAACGCGGTATTGATGGTGACAGGCCTGTCAGTGGACCCTAGCGGCGTCTCGCGCCTTCGCAGACAGTCGCGGCCGCGAGCCGACGACGATGGCGTAGCCATGCGCTGTTGGTAGGTTTTGCGCGACGCCTTTGCCGACATTCGCGCCCGCATGAAGGTTACTGGGCGTATAATGTGACGTCTGAACTAGGGCCGCGCGTTGCGTCTGCATGCATGGGTCTGATGATGGAGGAAGAAGCAGAAGTAAAAGACGGTCCGCGTGCGGCGGAAGTAAAAGGACTTGACGCGGAAGCCGGACTCGGATCGTATCTTCCGCAACTCTACTTACGTCTTCGGACTCTTTAACACTACAGGCTGTCAACGTGTGGTAACTAAGACCAGACTCTGGATGTTACCAATGCCGTTATATTTACAGTAATTCGATAATCAAGGCTGAAACACCAGATGAACAGGCTCGTGCGGGCCCTCAGAACCATCCTCGTAGAAGCTGTAAGAGTCGTCAGACTCAAAGTTGCACATGATCGACTGGGTTACGAACCGAAGGTCCCAGTCACCCTGGTCCTTGCGCTGAACGAGATTCCAGTAGGCGACGCCGTGTGCATGCCCGCTCAGCTGCTTCATCGTCACGGGGCCACCGGTGCGGCTGATCTGCGAGGCGAAGTAGAACCTGAACTAGCGTCAGCGCACGAGCTTCGTATCGTCATATGCGCCATTATCGAACCTGAAGTTCTCCTCCTTGAAGGAGTTGCTGAAGAGCTGGATCTGGTAGGCGGCAGCCACCTTCGAGACTCCCCCGGACAAGAACACGGGAAGGGTGGCGGGTACGAATGGGAGGACTGTAACACGTGAGTACACCACGTTGGAGAGATTCATGGTAACGCACTGTTGCCGGTATAAATGAATGCCTTGGGTGCTTGCTTTGGCGCCTTGCGAAACGCGGCCACGGCTTCCTGTACTGCGGCGTAAAGTCCTGTCGTACCAAATGCAACGTCGCGGGTGAATCCCTCAAGAGGGACGGACACCGCGTCACCCGGCGGTGGAGAAAATCCAGACGCTGTATACAGTCCTCGTCAGTAGTACACTACTAGAAGACTGAAAAAGGGACGCACGATTGAAGACGACGACGTTCGGCGGGCCTGCGATCTTCTCGGTCTCGGCAAACGCGGTCTTGATCGTCTCGGGCAGGGTCACGTCCAGCTTGACAGCATGGCTGGCACCGTCGACCTTCGTTGTAGAACGGGAGCCAACGACGACCGTATAACCATTTGCCTTCAGCTGCTGCGCGACACCCTTGCCGACGTTCGCGCCGGCGCCGAGAATCAAAGCTACGAGAGACATCGCGATGTGTAGGAGTATGAGCTTGGATACAACGATGGACTTAACGACGCGCCCGTCCTTTTATACGGCTCCATGACGGCGAGCAACCGTACTCGAAGCTGAGCAAGGCACGCTGATTAAGCTCGTTTGATCTAAACACCAGGCCGGATATGGGAAGAGATTAGATCTCAGCGAGGCGCGAGATTACAAAGCAGCTCCGCTGGGATAGGTTGAACGTTCAACTCTTCAGACGGGCCAGAAAGAAGCCTAGAAATCAGGACGATGACTGAGCACCAGCTGAGACGAAGACCATGGGAAATATGGTCAATGCCCTCCGTTCGCATAGAATAATACGAGCGCGCTCGCAACAATAGCAGCGCAGCTCCTCGCAACCTTCGAAGGCGCTGAGAAATGTAGTGCCGAACTTGGGTGACTCATTGTCTGGAGCTCGTCACAACCTCTGACACTGCTGACAGAACACGATAGAGCCGAAATCACAGAGGAGACGAGTAGATGACGACAGTTCATGGACTTCGGACAAACAGTCGATATACGATCGGATGGCGCCAGACATTCGGAAGCACGAGCGATATCTGCCATATAGAAGGTTCTCTACGGATAGGAAGGACGGCCCCTCGTCGACTGCTCCAGCTCGATCTCGTAGCAGCAAACACTGTCTGCAAGTGCGGTGCCAAGCTAGGCAGGCGATATCGATCAAGTCACGGATCACGCCTGGCGAGTTTGGAAACGACCATTTATTAACACGCAGAGGCGGAAGATGCACAAGAATTGATAGACTTCGCCTGTGCCGGAGGAGCAAGGTGCTGGTTCCGAGAGAGGAGGATGGAGAGGTTCAAAAGTCTATCAGAGACAAGGGATTCAGTAGGTTTCAAACTTGCAGTAGACGGCAAAAGTCACTATACAGCGTGACCACCGCGGTAAAGGGGCAATACACCGTTATAAGACGTTGCGCGCAACAAGATGCAGCCTTGAGCGAAGTCAGTACATGTCTAACTTGGAGGGCGATATGGACATACGAATTAGACGGCTATCCCGTCGGCGATGAGAGACTTCCACCGGTCGAATACAGTTGGTGCTCCAGAGCCATCGACGAGCAGCGGGATTCGCACCCTCTCGCATTCCTTCCGGAGATCTTCGACTTCACGGCAAAGTTCGGGATTCCACATTAATTGAATGGAAGCCGTGAACTCGGTGGCCCGTAGTCGCACCGTAACCTCTATCAAGGTGCGAAGGCTAAGGAACATAACGCTCTCCACGGAAGCGCTATCCTTGTCGAGCTGCAGCGTGACGAGCCCCTTCGGAAGGACGTCGAAGGGAGGCAGTTGATTGATCTGCGCTCGCAGGTGTACCAGTGCAGGTGTGAACCCGAGTAAACACTTCAAACCCGCTGCCGTATGCTCAAACGCAGATAGGCGAGGAAGTGTCGCGAGGAAGTCTTTCGCGTGGGGAAGCCAGTCCATATCCTCGAGTGTATTGCACTCGAACATGCCAAGCGCGAGGTGGTCTAGCGTCGTCGGCACTGTGGGTGAATCCTTTCGAGGTCGGTATGTCCCAGACAGCCACGCGAATATGGGATAGTCTAGCTCGCCCGCGTCGACATGCAAGCGGCGCAGATGGAACGGCGCGGCAGAATGCCGCCTCAAGTTGATCCACTCAGGCGTGAGGCTCATCGCGACGAGGTTCTCCAGGTTCGGGCACAGACTCGTAAACCCAATCATGGCACGACTTGACACGAAAGCGAGGTCGCCAGTCATGCTGAGGTAGCGCAAATTCGGAAATCCGACACCCTTGACGCGTGTCGCAAGCGCGCGCAGGAAAGGGTACTCGCAACGGATGAGCTCGAGGTGAACGAGCGTGGTGTTGGATCGCACGATAAACGGCACAGGGCACTTTGAACCTTCCATTGCACACTCGGGGCCGCATTCGTGCTGGCGCACGTTGATCAGAATAGATCGGATCCACGGCGAGTGGGGTGCTTTTAATATAACGTCCCATCGCTTGATACTCGAGCGGATAAGCGGCCGCACAGACGTGTAGATGTAGCGGCACGTCCGCGAGAAGGGCACCAGCCTAGCAGAGTCCCACCCAGTTTCGAGATCCCAGCAGATGTCTTCCGCGATGCGGAAGATGAGTTCAGACGGCAGAGCGTCCGTTAGCCGACTCATCGTCGTGGCGGAAGGCAAAAGGCGGTTTGCTCTTTGAACCCAGCGCGCACGGATCCGGACGAAATGCAGCCATTGCTTTTGCGCGCATCCACAGCTACGACGGCGCGCGACGCGGCTGTCGAGCCTCCTCATTCTGGCAACAGGACAATACTGGGCAATACACACAATACTGGGCAATACACGCCTTGTTTGATTGCTGGTACTAGGCCGCGCTCTACAGTGGTAGTAAAGACTTCGCTTTCCGTCGCCAGGGACTAGGTCGGAGGAACTTTGCACCTCGCCTCTGCCCACGAGAACGGACGTCTCTACCCGTTCAGCGTAAGTCGCTCAGTATTGTGCAATGTTTTCACGTCTTCGTTATGTGGAATTGGTGAACGCCTACTAGTGGGAATATGCGCCGTTCACTATCTCGCATTTCCCTCGCCATCCGCTTCATCCTGTCCTCCTCCACTCTCCGTCCGCCGCGAACATCTGTTCGTGCTCCCAGCATCTTCGTCGCTTCCAGTGCCCCTTGTGCCGCACCACATTGCTGACTTGAATATTGGGCACTGCGACGAGGACTATTGACACGGCCACTCTGCCGTCCCGAACGTTAGTAACGCGTCGCCGCTCCTCGCCCTCTCAGTATACTGTAAACCAAAAATTTATTACCGCGTAACGCGTAACGGGGCCCTCCCGACGCGGTAATAAATGTGATTTGTAACGCATAACGGAGGCTCTGCGGTAGTAAGCGTAACGGTGCGAAACGGTGGCTAAGGCTACATATAACAGAATTTCGCGCGCTGCGCGGCATTCGGCTCCGTAAAATCGCCGTAGAGTTTTATAGAGAGTCTTCCGCATGCGTGGGAGCCTCAGGATGGTCTCGAACGGGTGGAAACCGATCTCGGAACCAGATTTCGGGCTACCGCGGTAACGAAAGTAACGGTCACCGCGACTCGGCGGTAATGTATTTTGGGCGTAACGCGGGTCGGGCGGCGGTAATAAATTTTTGGTTTACAGTAACGGCGTCGTTCCTCGGACCAGCCGACGCTGGTCCCTCGCCCGTCTCGAGTGTCGCATCGCGTATCCCGCTCTTTGTCGTCGCGGGTCCGTTCGACCGGGCTGTACTACTCCCGGCCCAGCCGTCGCACGTGGCAATTGCGGTATCGCGCACAGAGTGCTGCTCTTTTCGTGCCTTTACGAACCTACAGCTTCGTGGGAGAAATCCCATCCCTTGCATTTCCGATGAGACCTTTCCTGGGCGCTATCCACACAGTCCAATGACTTCTTTATCGAGCCTGTACCGGCGATGTTCCTCTCATTGTCCAAACAAACGCCTCGCTCATCGATGAACATAGACAGAGAGACGGTCACTCGGCTCTCGCGGACCGCAAGTTTGCTACGGCCTGCGCTTACAGCACAGAGCAATATTATGTTGGTTCGCCTTGGCCATCCCGCTCTGACAGATGCTCCACCGTACGGCAGCTGCAGCCTTCAGCGCCGTGGGAGTTTACCTTGAGATGATTAGTTTCGACGGGAGAATAGGTCATGCTGCCCTGCCGTCGCTCTCACATGGAGGTTCGGCGGGCTCAGAGGATCCGAGCAGATCGGACCGAGATGTAACAGCACTTCGGAGCTGCGGTCGGGAATGCTCTGGATCAGACATGTACGTGAGATTCCCGCCCTTGACCTCTTACTCTCACTTTGCTCCATAGCGCGCTTCGATGTCTCATTCTTTCGCGTCAACTCGAGATGTCACGGCAGTTGTAGCAGTCGATTTCGATCGTAAGGTCGCGTCAGGAGGCTATGGAGACGTCTACAAGGGACGCTTGACCCGCAACGTCGACGGGCACTCAGGCGAGGTGCGCATTTTACACGAGGATGTGCGTGCGGCTCATCGGTGGCTAGGTGGCCGTGAAGGTTACACGCTTTATATTCGCCAACATACCGGAGAAGGTGATGAAGGTCAGCGTTCGCGGTGTACGGTATAGATATTCCGTCGTATCCTGATAGCCATATTGAAGGGCATCAAACAAGAACTCGACATTTGGCAACAGCACCGGCATCCTTATATCTTGCCGCTCATAGGCATCTACCTTCACCAGAATGTTCCCTGCGCTGTATCTCCCTGGTGCGACCGCGGCACGATTCTACAGTACATCAAATCGGCTCGTGCGGGTCGTGAACCCGAACTTGATGCGCCTGTGACCGACTGCGACTTCGATTTGCTACGAGTACACTGTCTGGAGATAAAGCTGGTACGCGGTTGGATGAATGGTACCCTTCCTGCGCTGAAACTGTTACAGCTCTCGGAGGTAGCAGCAGGACTTGCGTATCGTGCGACTACCATGCTCCTGCATTTGCTCGCTCTCATGTCTTGCAGTTCACGCATACAATCTGGCTCACGGGGATATCAAGGCTGTAAGCGTCCTTTCGCATGCTCACCTCCTCTCTGACCTACTTTGACCCATGTAGTCCAACGTCTTGGTGAAGGGCGGAGTCGCTCAGCTTGGCGACTTTGGGTTCTCCGTCATTATGGCCGAACACACTGGCAGTACTTCGTCCCACCTTGGTACTGCTAGATGGTTCGCCCCGGAGTCGCTTCAAGAGCATGCCCATCGCACACAGGAGGCAGATGTATGGGCGTTTGGCTGCGCCATTCTTGAGGTATGTTGTACAGTGTGTATATACTTGAATCCTCTCCTCACGTCTATCTTAATAGGTGAGAACACTACGTGTTCCTTATCATCGCGTCCCCGACGCGGCTGTGCCGCTCGCTATACACAAAGATCGCCCATACGAGCCCCCGAAGGACATTCACCCAAGCCTTTGGAGTATGGCCGAGGCCTGCTGGTCTCGGAGCCCAAAGGCCAGGATAGGATCTCCAACCCTGGCCGGCCGTATGAAGGCTACACTCAACTACACGACGCTCTTCAGCAAGGTCCGTCTTCGTCATTTTTAATCCCTACCCGAAGTCTCATTGCGACAAGGCGTTGGCAGCTTTGCCCTACGTTCAGTCGTTAGATCTCGGATACCGAAACTCTAAACCCACCGCGCGATTCTCGCTGGCTTCTGTTTTCTCAAAGAAAGACGACGAGAAGTCCCTTGACCTCACCTTCGCGGGTGCGTCAGCGCACAATGCATTACTCGCCCTCGAAGCTTCGGGCAGGCGATATCGTCCAGCCGCCCTTATACCGATAATACGGCTCCTTGCTATGGCGTCTCCGCAGCTGGCAGAGAAATTGAGGCTTAGGCTCCGCCGTTCCGCCAGCCGTACGTGCCTCCATGTTTTGGTTTGCGATGCTGATGACGTTGTAGCTGAGCTACCAGGATCTCCATTACGAGGCTACACCAACATTGTCCTCTGTGTGTCTTTCCTCTCGGACGGTCGTCGCCTCGTCTCCTCATCGAAAGACATGACACTGCGCATTTGGGACGTCGAGACGGGTAAGAGTGTAATTGGGCCGCTGGTCGGGCACACCAACGCCGTGTCCTGCGCAGCCGTTCATGGGTCGCGCATTGCATCCAGCTCGCATGATGGGAGATTCCGCATTTGGGACGCCAACAGCGGAAAGCTCGTCCTCGGCCCGATCCACGGTGCCCGCAACTCGCAGTGCTGGATCACATACTCGAGGGACGGCACACGCATTGCTACCGCCGGATGGAATAACTGCGCCGCTATCTGGGATGCGAAGACGGGGGTGCAGTTGCGCGAGATGGTCGGCCACACGGATGGTGTCACGTGCGTCGCGTTTTCGGACGATGGGACACGCCTCGTCTCTGCTTCGTATGATAAGACCATTCGCATATGGGACGTCGCATCCGGCGAGTGCATCGGCGAGCCATTGACCGGTCACACAAACCCTGTCCGAGCTGTGTGCTTCAGTCCCGACAACCGCATATTCTCCTCGTCCAACGACCGTACAATCCTAATCTGGGACGCGGAGGCCAGAGTGCGCATCGGAGAACCTCTACGAATGGATGACTGGGTAACATGCATGGCGCTGTCACCAAGCGGCAAGCGTCTTGTATCGGGCTCGGACAGCGGCGAGATCGCCCTGTGGAATGCCGCGACAGGCGCTGCAATCCCGACGCGTTTCAAGGGCCACGAAGCAGCGGTCACGAGCGTCGCATTCTCGCCGGACGGACGCATGATCGCGTCAGCTTCGGAGGATAAGACGGTAAGATTATGGGACGCGACAAACGACTGGAAGCGATGGAATATAGATGACGAGGATGTAGAAGGACGATGACTGAGTGTTCATACACTTGAGGTTGGATCCAACGTGTTCTTGGTCCTCATATAGTTCCGGTTGAGGGTACGAGGGCGTAGTATCGCAGGTGGAGTGTACAGGGAGCAAGTCACGCGTTGGGGGGCCCAAGGTTGACACAAGTAGCCACAACGCGGAAGGGCACGGAAGTAGTCTGTCAGTCACGGTAACCGACATGTTAGACAAGCGTTGCTGCGGTAAGCGCGGGTGTCATTGTCTATTGACGTTCAGTCGCGCGTCAAGTCGCTATTTATGACGATGATGAAGGTGCACTAAGAGCTCGTCGTAATCTCTCTGAGGCCCGCGACACCCACAGACTCTTCCGGCTCGCGCCCGCACCCCAGGATGACAAACATTCGGAGGACAAGACGAGAAGGGAAGGCATGACGGCACTGCGGCAGGCCAGCATCGACGACGGCGACGGTGCAGAGGTGCACTAAACTCGTTGCGACGCTCAGTTGGACCTGTTTCGGGTCGCCCGTCTGGTTCTCGAAGTATTCCTAGACACACGGAGAGGGAATGCAGCAGCGCACCGACCTATCAAAGTCCTCGAACCCCCACAAATCTAGTCATCCAAAAATCACTGAACCGGGCTCTGTGTTGTGCCAGCAGCGCGGCAGGTCTTACGCTCGTAATGCCGACCAGGTCGAACGACGAGACTGCGCCCTTGCTGCCGATGCGACCGAGAAAGAATGAGAAGAAACGCTTCGCGTACAGCGTGATTAGAGTCAACAGAAGGGATGCGTGGAGACCTCAAACGCGGCGTGGCCACGTTCCGCACCCAGAGGGCAAGGCAGCTCGACAGAGCCTGTACATTGTCGTCATCGTCCTGGACAGCGGCGACCCCGGCGGCGGGGAATGCGTCGCACTGCGTGAATAGGGGCGAGTCGGGTCGGTCTGGATACGACGTCGACCGCGCTCGGGGGTAGACTCGTCGTTAGAGCGCTGTCGCGAAATGGCGCGAAGACATGCATGGGAGGCGAGGCTGCGCGAGCGGTCGTACTCGTCGTTACTGTAAGGGCAGAGCGGAAAGAATCAGCTCCGGTAGACGCCCGCTCTTGTCCGCAACCGTCATGGAGCGCCAGTTTCTGTATGGACTCGCGCACGCAGACTCAATATCTCTAGCTCATTGCTGCCTTTACGCGACTCGCGGATTATTTACTACGCGCGCGCTCCATGCCACGTTACGGTTTTCTTGTGCGCTCGTCTGTTTGCAGCTTGATGTCCCCAACGTATCGAGAGCCGACGGTTGTTCTATCTGTCTCTCAAATGCGCGTCGGCGACACTGAGCTCACTCTGTTCGTTGCTTCTCTACTGCCTCGGTTATCCGGTTTCCTGTGCGGTCCGTTACTACTCGATATCACGAGCAGTCCACTCCTCGTGCTTCCGAATACGAGTCCCGAGGGACAAATGCGCCGAGTCTGAGCTTTGGTGTCAATTTAACTGCCTGCAGCGAGGAGGGAACCGTGACTTCCCAAACACTCGAGACGAGATACCGGCGGGACGTGTGCATACGGGATCTTGGGTGCTACATCTACTGGCAGATACAGACCGCACTATGCGTATTCACGTGCCAGAGCTTCACGGCTTCACCAAACTTTGTGTCCACGTATCAAGTCACCAGAGTGAGTACAACGCAAGTGCCCTGTACTTCGCTATTCGTGCTGCTTAGTGTGTTCCACCGTCACTACAGCACCGACTCGAGGCCGAGCGGCAACGGCCTGCACATGAGCGTGCAGATGCTGGACAGGAAGAATCTCATCGCCAGGCCAAAGCAGCTCGTATGGAGGAACAACGCCACGCCGCACGGGGGCGCGCGGACGCAGAGCGCATTGATTGCTTTCTATACAACGTTGCATTGACGGCCGAAGACCAACGAGTTGCCATCGACGACAGGCAAAGATCTCACGACGCGGTCGGCCCACATGCTCCAGTTTCGAGTCTGGAGCTTGCGGACGATGTGGTGTATCAACGCTGAGCCCTGAGCCTCGAACGCGGGTGTCCCAGTGTGCCGTTGTAGTCTGCGGTCTGGACTGGTCACGGGCATCGTGGACGTCGAGCCCACGCGCCGGCTATTCAGCGATAGAGATACCGGCTAATTGAAACGGTGATCATATACATCAGGATAGTCCGTTTGACTGATGGATTGTACTCCCCAAAGCTGCGAGCACTGCGGGCTACTGCGAGCAGCATTTGTCGTATAGTGCGCGAACGGCCTTTTGATCGAGAGCAAACTACCGAGTCCTGCAACGTTACTGTGAGCTTGATGATGACAGCGGTGTCGAGCAGAGTCGGAGCCCACTA
>KV425999.1:86107-129905 GCA_001632375.1 Exidia glandulosa HHB12029
GTAAGCGGCGAAAAGTCCTACGAGGAGGGCGGCCTTAGCATAAGTCCGTCCGACTCATGACACTGGTCGTACCGGCTTGTGAACGAAATCAGCCGGTTACCGGTGCACCGGCTGGTCACCAGCTGGTCGGCGGATGAATATCATCCGCGGGTCCTCCCGCAGTGAAGTCGGTGATCGCGCACTAGTAGGGTCCCTCTCGACGATGCCAGCGACGGCGAGCAACACGGGAAATTGACAAAGGACCATGCTGTCCCTCATCGCACACCCCAACTGCTCGTACAATTCGTCGAGCATATGCCGCCCGCTCGCTCTACAGGGTAGTCACGTAGTTTCGCTGGGCTGGCAAGCTTCCATGTGCTGCTACCAACATGCCCGAGCCTTTATCCTTCCCTTCCTCGGTCGCCCGGACTTGCGGTCTTTCTACGTGCTCTGATGCGCTCGTTGCTATCTTCTTACGGCTGTGCTATCCTAGGACTTAATGAAGAGTCTAACATGGTTTCCGGCGTGATGCGTCATGCTGTAGAGACCACCGAGCTGTTCTATGTAGGACCACAAGCTCGTACTACTGCTACTACTACTACTACTACAGTCGACGTCGCACGCTGACAATTTGCACGAACCCTATTCGTCACATTCTGAGGAACTTTCGTCTGCCTGAGCTGCGCGACTGCACCTCAGCGCTCAGCTCGTCTGGCTGTATGTATAATTGACATTACCTTTACCTGGTACCATGATCTACACTGTCACGAACCCTTTCCTCGATGTGTTGTTGGCGCATTGACTCCTGTCTGTCCCAAAAACGACCGGTGTAGATGCGTTGTTCGCCCCAGAAGTGGTCTCTATTATGTGAAATGACTCCAACTTCTCTCTCCGCTCGCTCGGTAGCAATCGCCAATCGGTGGCACCGGTGGCAGATGGCAATTTCGTACAGCCCACGCTAACACCTCCCAGACGCCCGCGCGGCACCAGCTCTTGACTTCGAACCACCGCCATGGTGCGCCCAGATTCCGCCCATACGCGCGCCGCCCACCACTGACTCGCGCAGGTTCAACAGGGGCGACACTCACTATCGCCGCACCATGGTGTTGGAATGATTCCAGACACGCCCGTCTGGACGCCACACCACGCAGTTGCGGCAAGGTGAGGTCGGCAGCAGTTTCAACTCTTGACTTCGAACCACCACCATGGTGCGCGTGTATCTCGTTTCGCGCTCGTATCCCGCTGACTGGTATTACACTCGACAGAGTACTATGAACCAAGTGACGACTGCTGCTCCAGGGGCGTCTCGTCCCACGTGGAGCCTGCTTTCTCTGACTTCAGGATCCAGCAGCCGCACAGGAGCCGCACAGGGGCGGGTTAAGGCTGCCTGAGCGCGATACCGACTTCAAGGAGAAATACCCGCCCGACCGCGAGCTCGGACACGAACTCGACGATATCGCGCGCGTCTGGAAGGTCTACCGTGGCGAGGCTATCGACCACGACGACGCGCTCCTCAAGACGTGGAACGAGACAGTGAACATTCTCTTGACCTTTGTACGTGCATCCCTTCGCTTTGAGCCCATATGACTGACAAATTGCTAGGCTGGTCTGTTCTCGGCTGCTGTCACATCCTTCGTCGCCACGAGCACGGACGACCTGAAGCCGGATCCGAATGCGTACGTCGCCAACTTGCTCTTCGCCATGGGCAATGCAAACGGCGGCGCTTCGCCCTTCGCACATTTACCAGCACCGCCTCCTCTCGAAGCTGCGCCGACGTCGCTGGCTCGCATCGTTAATGGCTTCTGGTACACGAGCCTCTTCCTCTCTCTCGCCGCCGCCCTCCTCTGCATACTCGTCAAGCAGTGGCTTGACGAGTACACCGCTCGTACGCGAGGTTCGGCGAAGCATCCCCGCCAGTGGGCACAGCGCCGCTCGTTCTACTTCCAGGGTCTTACCGACTGGCATGTCGCGGCGATCATCTCGTTTCTGCCTCTGTTCCTGCATCTGGCTCTGTTCTTGTTCTTGGCTGGTCTGACGGTCTTTCTTTGGGATCTGGACAGCGCCATCCGCTGGGTTATGTTGGCTCTCATGTCCGTGCTCCTTGCGGTCTACCTCGTTTCGCTCTTCCTCCCGGTGTGGAGCTCCGCCTGCCCGTACGCAACGCCGTTACTGGCGCAGCTCAGGAATCTCGGATACACTGCACTTGTCGGTGGTTGTATGGTGCGAAATTCGGCACTTAACGGGGGAAGCGCGGTCAGGCGGCTCATCCACCGCGTGTACAACCGCAGATATGCCGCTTCCCTCCCTACTTCTTCGCACAACACGAACAGCGAGTCAGAGTCATCGTCATTGAGCGACGCTCACACTACCGACCCTCAGATAAGGCTCCTGCTTGAACAGAGGTCTCGTCGACCCTTCGAACGAGTACTCCGTAGAATTACAAAGACAGAAGTGGAGTTTTGGGAGCGGGGTGAATTTGCGGCCCGTCTCGACTGTTCTTCTCTGCAATGGCTAATGCACGACGTGTCAGACAGCGACGCTGTAGCAGTTGCATGGCAGTCACTTGGTGCTTTGCTCGAAGAGCCAAAGTCATTCAGATCTACCCGCGTAGTCGCTGCATTACCGGGACTTGTGGAAGATGTTGGAGGGCATACGAAACTATGGAGAACTCTCCGCCTGGACGGGATCTTGGATGATTGTCAGCTCGACCGCATAACGCGGTCAGCCCTGTTTATCACTTCCTCCCGGGGGCCTGGGCTGTTCGACATTCTCTACTTCTCGGTACCCGACTCCGACGCTGCATACCTTAAGGATACCCTCTCCCCTGACGCGGCACTAGTCTATGCCTTCGCCTTTGCGCGAATCGAAATCTGCGTTGTTAAAGTCGTACGCCGCCTGTACGAACAGGGGAGCCATCGACCACTACCTTCTACGGCGATGTTTCTCGTCAGTCAGTTAGATAGAGATTCGGATGATATTGTTCCTGAGGCAGCGATTGGATTACTCTACTACTGCCGTGTTGGCGACTTGCCTGCGACGTCCTGGACCCATGTTGCCAGCCTCCTCGGTCAAGGCTGCACTGGCAGGGAGGCGAATACATCGCACCGATGTGATGCGTACTGCGTAGTTAATGCCCTGTGCGCGTGTGCATTGCTCCTCATTGAGGACGAGACATCTGGCATTTCAAACTCCCATCAGAGCTCTGCCGCACCTTTCGATGCATATTGCCACGTTCAACTCTGCATTCGCATCCTTGATGGCGTCCCAAAGACAGACACAGAATTATCAGCCGCTGTCTGGTCTGCTTTGACGGATACACGTTACCTCTCACGTCGCATACAGCGGGAGGACCAGATTCGAGCAGTCGAATGGGCACGGGCACTTTGTTACCTCGCTCGTTCGAGTGACAGGTTTTATGCCTCCTTTGGAACGCAGTACAACACGATCTGGAGCATGCTATTGCGCGGATTCATTCGGAACCACCCAACAGTCGTACTCGAGGGTATCGACTTTGATGAAGGTGCCGATGATGTACTTATGTGGCTAGGAGAGGCTTTGGTGCACGTCACTCCATGGTGGACCGAAATCGTCGATCCTGCTCTGCGACATGCGAGACTTCAATCCGCATTAGCACTCATAGAAAGTGCAAGTATAGCTTTCTATTCGAGGGAGCGAGACACCGATTGGGGGTGGATGACCGCCGCCTTTGTTAGCGGAACACCCCTACTTGCCTTCTTCCCCAGCGACCTTGCCTTGACGAAGGAGGCCCACAATGACTGGGTCGACCTTCTTGTCAGCACGATACAGCACATCATGGTATTGGATCCGCTGCCCTGGAACAACCTCCGAGACGCTGTGACGGCCAGCACTGACAACGGTGTCAAGTCTTTCTTCAGCGAGGTGCATACTCGTCTCACGGAGGTGGGTCCGTGTATGACAGGAGATTGTGCCGGTCAGGGACCCGCAGACTGGGTCGCGGCGCTCGGACCTGTACCGTGACGAACTTTATTATGATTAGAACTACAACTGCAATCTTGCAAAATGTACCCTATGTTGGTTATTGCGCTTCCTCAGGCTGTATCCCCGTATGGATGCGGATCCCGCCACTGGCGGAATAGATGGGCGCATGTCGGCGAGCATAGCTGCCTGCCGAAGATAGCGAAGTCTAGATTGAGAGAGTGGAGCCGGAAGGAACAGGCCGAACAGCCAAAGAAAATTGGTCTACATTGGGTGCCCCGTAAGACGGAAATTGTGCGACCGAGGTTAAGTTATGACGACGGCGGATTGTTAATCTGGCGAAGCAGGGTCTTCAGCAGACTCCCAGCCTCGACGTGGTCGCGCGGGAATATCTTTCCCGTGCTCCTTGAATAGTCACTCAACGCCTTGACCGTACGGAACTTGGTCGGCGGCGCGTCATCTTCCTCCATCTCGGTGAGATCGACTAGGTTCACATGGTGCGACTTGGAGCCTACGACAACATCAGCCGTCGAACTTGGTCTCCACGATGCATCCTGGTCGTACCTTCTTGCATTCGGCGATATCGTCTGGCACCGCTATGTCGACCTTGAAGCAAAGCGCCTGCCATGCCAGAACATCGTCGTCGTCCTCGCCGAAACGCTCGTTGAATTGGCGGAACATGGCCGTCCGCAGGTTGCGACGAGAGTCGCGCACGAGGTACTCTTCACCGACTCTTTAGTAGTCGGTTCTTCCTAGGAGGGGGGGGTTGTGAAACGGACAACGCCCGACTTGTTCCGCGTTCCGGTTTCACCCTGCCAATGAGAATTTGAGATTTGCCTCCATAGACTAAGATTTTCCTCCGGGCGCCAAATTGCTGGACCGATTGCTATTACCATATGAGGCCCGATCCATAGACTGGCCTCTCCCTTCAATATCCCTTCCTCTCAGCAGACTGGAGCCTATCCATCACTCAAAGAACGCGCACAGCATTAGATCTATGTAACCGTCATGGCGTTCTCCTGCGTACTTGCTGCTGGAATGCCGATTTCACGCGCGGCAGGCCGATCATCGGACGGAGGCATCCTCCTCACCTAGAAAACGGAAGTGCACGTCGCAAAGGTTACCCCCTCTCGATATTGCTTGGCATACGCACCGCAGGTTAAATTAGGCTCCAGATACTACCGCACACTAAAGTACGGAGTGAAGCGCCGGCATGGCGGGGCGCGAATGGCGAGGGCGCGAAGCGGCCTCGCATGAGCGCTACTCCATTTACTACTACTACTACTACTAACATCGTAACTACGTGCCCGGAGCAATAATAGTAGACGCGCCTCCGCAAGATTGCATCCCGCCGCGTAAACGATGGAGCTGGCCGTTCACAACACAACTCCAGTTGAGAGTGGACCGCGGACTCTGATATTATACAGTTACGTCTACTGATATCCTCCCATCCTAGAGATGTATTACAGTCCAGAAAGAGTCGGTGACTGCCGCCTCCAGCGGCGCTACGATCGTTGTCGTCCGTGTCGACGTGCAAGTAATCGGCGCAAAAACGACGCCACTCCTCCACCGCGTCATTTTCCGCGTCGTAGTCGAAGCCCGGATAAGGTCATTCCAGCAGCTCAGGCATAAGTCACTGATCAATGCCGAAGCTATTAATTTACGGCAACTTCAACAAGAGCGCGGGAACTAGTGAGAGTTACACCGATAGTAACAAGAGCATGCTCGGACTTGGCCGTTTCCCATTTCAACCGCGAACCACCCGCTCGCGCTAGGCTGGCGCGCCCACAACGACTCTGCGGCGTCGATGCCGTTCCACCCGCCTGTAGAAATCGCGATGGAAATCGTAGAATGGGCAGCGCTGGACCCATACCGCGGCGGCGTCTTCCACTCGGACCAGCGCACCCTGCTCGCTTGCTCGCTCGTCTCCAGGCTCTGGCGCACCCACGCCCAGCGGATTCTCTTCCGCAAGGTCCGCATAAAAGCGACCGACGACGAGCTCCTGTTCAAGTCCGCGTTCGACTCGTTTATCGCCACCCTCGTCAGCCTGCACGTGCGCAAGTCCACCCTGCCGCTCGAGGTCACCGCGCTCTCCCTCGGCTGCCAGAGCGCCTACTTCGCCACAACCACAGACCTCTCCAGCGTGCCCAACGCCCTCAGGTTGCTGCCCAGGCTCAGGGCGCTCCATATAACGCTGCTCGCGCCGGACCTCGAGATCCCGGACCTGTTCAGCTTCGACGACACACAGATGCGCTGTCTACGCGCAGTCGCGTGCACAAAGACCATCACTCACCTTTCCATGCGCAGCCATATCTCGGACCCGCTCATCCTGCAGCAGCTGCTCGCGACACTCCCACACATCCGCACGCTCACGCTCGAGGCACCGCGCCACAGCACCACATACGCGAAACCCATCGAGCTCCCCGCGTTGCGCACGCTCGTCATCGACGCCGCCATCTCGCGCAAGTGTCTCGCGTATCTGTACAGCTGCACCATGCCGTCCCTGCGCTCGCTCTCGCTCGCCACGCTCAACGACCTCGCGCGCGTGCACGCGCACTTCATGCCCTACGTGCGCGACCTCGCCGTCTTCGACGCCGCGTGGGACGCGAGCGAATCCGATCTATACGACTGTATCATCGACTTGCCGAAACTCGAGCGCGTCGTGCTCGGCTTCGACGTCCCGCGCGACTTGCTCGACCGGCTGCCATCCGGAATTACCTCGTTCGGGTTCGACCCGTACGTGATTGGCTCAGTCGACGACGTGCTCGAGTGGCTCGAGGGACGGCCGTTCGTGCGGACCGTCGGGATCGTCTTCCACCCCGAGCTCGACGACGAGCGCGAGACGCCCGCGCGCGCGCGCGTCAAGCGCTTCTGCGCGGATACGGACCGGAGACTCGTCGAACTGTACAGGGTACGTCCCCCCCGCCCCAAGAAAGTAGTTCTGGCTGTACATGTGCTGACCGTCCAGACAGATGCACCATGAAGAGCTCCCGGACGTCGTATTGACGCCGCGGTCCGACACCATGACGCCGGAGTGCACGACCCCGCGTGCGCAATGCACACCGCGATAACCCTCCTTTCCCTTCCCTTTCCCTTTCCTGGTCTTGGTCTTCTTATTGACTGTATCGACGTAGCTTTCGCCATCGCCATCTGCCTTGCTGTCCATCTCTGCTGTGACTATCCGCATCGCCTGCTTTCTCTCTGGCCCCTGTCCACTGACGTGTCTTTAAGTAATGTATTTGATTGTGTCCTGACCACTGTTGCGGATGTGTGGCAAGAGGGAGATAATGGCTTGAAGCCTTCTGCTTCTCGTATCTGCATCTACTACGACCCTATGTAAGGTACAGGAAATCATATCCTTACAAGTTTACCGCGAGGTCGAAGGTTCTGCCTGCTTTCCACTACGAGGATGAGGGATATCTGTGCGAATTCAATGTTCTCTACAATAAGTGCATGCCCTCAATCCCACAGCATCTTTTATGCCGCAGAGAAGCACGTAGACTGCGGGGAATATGTAGTTGAGGGACTACTCCCGGTACTACGAGCTAGGAGACATGACGCGGCATCGGACGCTTTACTTTCTCCCATGGACGAGACGCCTGTGGAAAGCCATGTTAGCATCCAAGCTTTTGAGCAGGAGTGTAAAATGGGGCCCACCATCTGGACCACGTGGAGGCTGAGCCGGTTAGCAGCACGCGACGGCTTCGACAGCGCATCAGGTACTCTCAGAGACACGTCGGGATCAACGACGATTGTCCACTGCTGAACATGCGACAGCCGTTGAACGTGTGCGCGAAAAATCTCGCTACGAAGTAGCTCTTGCATACTGAAGTCGTCACGGGGCGAGTAGGCAGTGACGGGAAGGTTGTGCTCGTTATGCTCGCCATAGAGGGTTAGATGGGTTAGAGACTCGGGGAGACGAGCAAACGTGTCCAGAGCGGGGGACTTGTGAATCTCCTCGTAGATCGGGAACTCAATACCCAGGTGGGTAAGCGAGTGGAAGTCTCTGAGGTCAAGAGCGACCTCTGGACCGCGTAGAAGCAACGACTTAATTCGCCGAGGTAAGGCGTAAACCTGACCCGGGCCAGCATCAGATAGCACGACAGCACTGAGAGCCGGAGCGCCGTCCAACAGATGATGCAGGGGCGTGGGCGCCGGATGCTGTCGCCCCTTCATACGGAGACGGAACTCTTCCAAGTTGGCATGCGAGAGAGCGCTCAGACCCCCGGAACCGTCCGCGTCCGACGTCTCGACTTCCAGATACCGTAGTCCGCGCGAGACAGACACGAGCTGGAAGAGCGGCTTTAGAGAGGGACTGACGGCGTATGTGGCGAAGTCGCTGCCACTCGCTGCCGCCGCCCGCATTGCGGCAATCGTCCGCAGACGATCGAGGACTTGAGTGTCCTGTTGGTCGGAATAGGTCAACTGCTCGATATTGTCCGCCTTGGTGAAGATTCGTATGGCGGCTGGAGGTATTGACCAAGTGTGCCCAGTCGGCTCGCAGTGAACGCGTAAACTAAGATGTCGCATGGCAGGGCAAAGACTGACCGCCTCTGCGACTGACACGAAGTCACAGTGAAGGCAGTAGTCGTACGAGCTGGACGGATACTGATATCGCCCTATCGCGACATGCAGCACCTGGACAGTCCTCGGCAGTGCACTTCGACGGGCTGTCAGGAGCGAGAGCGTGCTGACAAGGCGCTTCATGGGGAGGCGAGTTCCCGCGCAGTACCTGCCCTCTTCGTCGTGATAGTCCCATCCGGAGAGGAAGATCTCGCGGTAGAGGATGTGCAGGGCCAGAGGGAGCCATTGTCGACAGGTATACGCGAGGGCGAGCAAGACGCGGTTGCGCTTGTCCTCGCGTAGGAATTCGATGTCAACGTGGAGCGGGTCCCACCTCGCGGCGATTTCGAAGATGCGAAGCCAAAGTTCAGAGGGCAACATGACGGTAAGTGGGCAAGTCTGAAGGGTGCACTGCCGTGCCGATCATTTATGTATACTCCAACCGGATTGCTCCCGGGCACCCATTCTGAGCTGGCATGGATGCGGACGTATCGTAGAACGAGGCTTATTTTAAAGGCTATCTGGGGATTTCTTACAGGAAATTCAGGAAGATCAGTCTGGTGGATCGCTGCCAAGACGGGAATGGCAGGACTTCCTGATTCGGCGCGGAGTCAAAGTCCAGCCTGTGGCGGCCGCGCGCGGTTTCACTGTCCGCCGTCTCCTGTTGACCTCTCATTCCTCACTCGACTTGCTCATCATCACTCACGTCTTCGCCAACGCTGCGCACGCCGTCGCCATGGCTCTGAAGCTCCCAGACGAAACCCTGGCGGCCATTATGGCCCTCCACCTGACCGTTCCCGACGCCGCGTTCACCAGCACAGACTACCTCTCGCCGTTCTCGCGCATTGAACAGTCAAGCTCGACCCTGCTCTGCGTCTGCAAGCGCTTCATGCGCGTCGCGACACCGCTGCTCTACGAGACTGTCATTCTGCGCTCGACGGCCCAGGCCCAAGCGCTGGCGGCCGCGCTCAAGGCTAACAAAGACTTCGGTCGCTTCATCAAGAAGCTGCGCGTCGAGGGTGGGTACGGCGCCTCCGTTGAGAAAATCATGGTAGCCGCACCCAACATCACCGACTTCGCCATGACGCTCAAGCTCTGGGCAAACGACAACGTCAGAGGCATGTGCAAGGCGATGCATAACATCAACCCGCGCCGCGTCGTCCTCATCTCGCTCAACGATTCACGCGACAACGTCAGCACTCGTAACGCCACAGACACGCTCTGCGCGTGTTTCGAATCCTGGACCAGGCTCGTAAGTGCTCCAGCGACTCCCATAGATGACAACTAAATCTTCTAGACCACGGTTATCCTGCCAGCAAACGAGTTCAGCCTCGACTATGGTCCAGCTCAAGCACTCGTACCGGCGATGAAGAAATGCCCCACCCTCCGCGAAGTCGGCTTGCGCGGAGAGCCCCATCGTCCGCACCGTATACTAAACGAACTCGCTGCGATCCCAAGCCTTGAAGTTCTCGACGTCACGTGGTCCGAGGCGGACATGACTCCCCAACCCCCGCTTTACGCCCTCGCTTTTGGAATTCCTCTGCCGTCGGATCAACACAAGCTGAGCGCTGAAGCGAACACGAAGATTCGCTACGCCCCTGAACGACACGAACCGTGAGTCGTCTCACTTTTCGAATGCTCTATCCTTACCCCTTCTAGACGCAGGCCCATTTTCCCTCGCATGCTCGCCCCATCCGTAATTCCGGACCCGCTCCCGCCACTCGATCCATCCTGGCGTCCGTTTGCAAACGCATCCGATGACGTCCGGGCGTCGTTGTGGACCAACATCCTCGAGCATGTCATTCGACCCGCCCGAGGATCGCTACTGCCGTATCAACATGCGCTCATGTCACTCTTGGCCGAGGACTCGGAGTTTGACGAAGACTCGGATATGGAACAGTCTTTCTATGGCTCGGACTCCGAAGACAGCATGGACTACCCATTTCTTCATCGCCGCCCGAAACGGTACGGGCCGGCTGTCAGCTGTATGCTAGTATGCAAGGAATTCGCGGTATGTCCAATTCCGAAAATCGGGGCGTCGCAGTCTGGGCTGATGCCGCTTCTTGCAGTCCATTGCGACGAAGGTCGCTTGTCAGGAACTCGTCCTTGCATCTCATCCGGCAATAATCAGCTTCTACGACCGTTTAAACAGCGATCCGTCCCTCGCCGCACACGTCGAGTCGATCAGGTTGCAGTCGCAGGGGATGTCAAGCGCCTCGATCAAGCCCATCCTCAATGCCCTTCTCGAGCGACTCACGAACCTCAAGCGGGTATCGCTCGGAAGCTCGCTTTGGACGAGCGTCGGGCTCGACTACAGTTCTCTCGAGGCGCTCTCCGTGGGCGCAGCTGCGACGCTCACGCAGATGGACAACATGTTCTTCTCTGGCGTCGGGAATATCGATGCGCTCACGCGGTTTACCGCGTTGAAGGTTCTGGAGTGGGAAGGTGCTGTCGCCTTGAAGACTGTACCTGATGATGCCGATGCCGAGTTATGCCTTCCCGCTCTGGAAAAGCTCGTTCTTCGGAGCTCGAGCCCATCGTTTCTCAGAGCTCTTGCGCGCTGCGAGTACGTTTCTAATCCAGCTGCTTGCGTCGACCGGATTCACACCCTGGACACTATAGGTTACCCGTTCTTGCGACTCTTGTCCTTCACCTTCCCACGGCTGTACACCTCTTGCTGCCCGCGGAGAAGGACGCGTTGGACGAGTTCCTGGACGCGCATGGTTCCGGGATTACGAAGGTCGTGCAGGACAAGGACTCGTCTAGCTTTGTCCTCGAAAAATGCCCGAACGTTGTCGAATTGGTATTCACGGACGCCTTTGTACGCTTGCCACCCATGTTACACGCGACGCATCTGACCTTACTACCAGACTCGCTATTCGGATACCCGGGCGGTCGAGCTGAAGGACCCGCACAAGTCGCTTAAACGCATCCAATTACCGCACCTGTAAGTCACGCTCGTACTTCACCATCTGTGACTATGTGCTGACCCTGTACGCTGTGGCAGGTCGTTACGCAAAGGACTTCTGCAGTGGCGATTTTTCTTGGACTCGCTCAACGACGAAATGCTCCCTGCACTCCGGACGATTTCGATTGCTGACCTCAACTTCTGGCCGACTACTCAGTATGTTTCGTCTTCCTCTCCTTGCGTTATTTGGCTCATCGTTGTACTACTTAGGCGCGAGATAGCCAAGAGCGTGTGGCCGCCTATCGCGGAGAGGTTGCTTGAGTGTGGGATCAAGATGGTGGACGGCGAGGGGATCGCGTGGCGTCCGAGACTGCAGAGCTCCTCCACCAGACGGAGATGAACCTGAATGAATCATGACTTGCTCAGGGCTCGGGATCGGCATGCATCATGATACTCACCACCACGCATCCTCTTAGTCTAGCTCTCCAGCTGTAAGGCGCTGTACCTAATAACACTGTACTATCGATACATGTATCACGTTTCGTTGACCGTAGCCCTGATCCAAGGCTGTTGTTCCCTCGAAGCTGTGACGCAACTCCGCGAGCCCGGATCTAATCAGCGTCATTCCAGATCTCTATCTCTGCCACCGTCACCGTCACAGATGTCGAAGAATTTGGGCACGCTGGCGGTCGTGGTTCTGAAGGCGGTACGAGACTAGTACTAGCCTGTGCGCTCGCTCACGCGGGATGTAGAGAAATCTGCCCAACAAATCTATCTGGAAACAGGACCCCTATTGCGTTGTGCGCTTTGAAGGCGCCGGACAGCGCACCAAGATCGATGAGCGCGGCGGGCAGCACCCCGTGTGGGACGACGAGTTCAGGTTCCCCGTGCTTGACACCGGCGCGACGGAGCGCGTCGTCAAGCTGTCGGTGTTCACCAAAGAGCACCGCGTCGACGACCTCATCGGCGAGGCCAGCGTCGACGTTACGGACGTCCTAGATAAGGGCGAGTTTGATGGTACGTTCTGCAACGCCTGGTCGTAATATCTAGCTGAAGATACGTTGCAGACTGGGTCAAGCTCACGCGGGACGGTCGCGATGTCGGCGAAGCATATCTAGAGATGACTTTCTACGCAGCTGTACGCACAGAATCATAACTGTGACCAGGATCTGACAGCTGTGACCAGGTTCCGCCCATCGCACGACGCCCTTCGAAGCTCTCGCCGCATGACCGCTTGTGGCGGCCACCGCAGACGCCGCCGAAGACGCCTTCTCCAGCGCGGTCTCCAGGAGCTCCATCGCAACATCTACCCGTACCAGGCCAAGCTCCTGCAAAACCCGACCTACCGCCTGCAGCAAACCAACGCCTTCACAAGCCCGCGTCGGATCTACCGCCAGCACCCAATGAACGACGACACGCACCACCCAAAGCCCCGACCACAGCCCCGGCCGCTCCAATACCAGAAGCTCTTCGTCCGCATGGTGGCCAGCCGACGTCGCCGCCCAGTTCTGGCGCAAAACCCTTACCCAGCGAGCCCGCGATCGTGTACCGCCCTCCACCGTCTGTCGATGACTTCCTGACCGCACCCCCCGCGCCTGCACGGCCTCCGCCGGGCTCCTCGGGGAGCGCGCTGCAGGCCGTGCCCTCCATCCTTCGGCCTGCGCATGTCCGACAGCAGCAGTCGTTGACCTCCGGTGGTGCGAGTGGGAGTGGTGCACCGCCTCCCCCGGCGCGTCCTGGCGCCAAGACGCCGTTCAGCAAAGCCGCGCAGGAGGCAGAGGACGCGCGGCTGGCGGAGGAGCTCGCGAGGAGCGAGGGTATCGACATCGACCGCCTGCGTGCGGAGGAGGCAGATGCTGATTTTGCGCGGCGGCTGGCCGCGGAGGACGATGGCCCAGATATGCCCGGTGGATTCCACTGACAGAATAGTGCTTGTACCCACCGGCGTGTTGAAGACGCCGTGTTACCTTGAATCTTGTATCAGAGATCTATATGTTGTATGTGTAATATCGATCGTAACGAAGGAACAGCGCCTTCGGGGGATGTAGACGACAAGCGTTTGACTCTACGCAGTGCGCGATGTTGAACCTGAAAACGTCGCGTGACTACGACTGGTCAAGAAGCCCCACTTGGTCCTGGTGTTTGCTGTCTCGAATCATGAGGCCCAGACGCGGAGGATATGGCTACAGCCGATGTGCGCAAACGAACTGCTTGTGCACTTCGGGGAGCGGCGAAGGAAGCTGCGTATACACGAACTGTCAAGCTCATGAGATTTGGTGTCTCTTACCTTGTGCCTTGAACGCAGTTTTTTTGAGTTCCGACTTCCAGGTTTCGCGTGGAAGAAGAGCCGCTTGACGCCGTAAAACACGGCATTGAGGCGGTCCCAGAAGTTGAGCAAGCGGTATTCCAGCGGGCCTCGACCCATGTTAATCTCGCGCGACTCCATTCGTAACCTCTACCTACACGCTGGTGGGTGTAGTCTGGTGTAGTGCGCCTTCAGCGATTGGTCGCGTAAAGCAAGCCCGACTCTCCTCCCTCTTGAACGTACGTACATTACACCGCCGCCGTCTTCTTCTTCGCTCATATAGCCAGAAATCGCACCTTATCAGGCGCTGGAGGTGCCGCGGGAACCTGTTACGCGGGTCGTCACGATTCTCCCGTGAAATCCCACCCAATACGCCGTCCGACTCGGTCCTGGACTTGAATTCACTCGCAAAGTGGGGCCGTGAGACCAGTCTCTGTGGCCCGGTTGACGGCACGCCGCGTTCAGCGCTACCTACTTTGATGGAGGAGGGAGGCAGCAAATCGCCTTCGTGGACCGGGTTGCGCAATCCTCGGCTGTACACTGCGCGAGCGCGGTGAGAGCCTAAAACACACGTCAGGGGACCTCTAAAGTCTGATTGCGATGGGAGTGCGCTACTATGACGCAGGAAAAGCGTGCGTTGGTGACACGGAGACGGCGCTTGCCAACACGTCGTTCGCACGTCGTTGCAGGCTTCGCTGAGGCATGCTCTCCATGTAGAAGCTTCTAGAGATCGTCGAAGGATGCATCTCGCGTCTGCAGAGATCAAAAGTAGATCAAGTGACTGACCTGATTTCGCAGGCGAGTGCCAATCCTTGGTTCTCTTGCAAGTTCCGTCAGTGCATGATAGGCGGCAACGCACGACCTCCCGGTAGATTACCGCAAACAAGGAAAGGGAAATCCTTTTGCACGGTCCTCGGTCCTGTATTCCTCACTGTTTCCGTGAGAAAAAGACAGAGAAGAGACTGTTGCAGTGCTGCCAGTGCTGCGGGAGCCGACACCCAATATCCTGGATTCGTTCGCGGTTGCCACAGGAATGAAGTGCACGCCCATGTGGTACCCGATACAAACACCACTCGAGCACTGAAGATGCTGCGAGCGCAGCTCACTCGCAGGATCAATGTTTGCAGCGCTCACAAGCATGCTTTTGGCGGACCGCTCCGGGAGGATCTACACGCTGAGGAACAACGCCGATGCTCGACGAAATGGAGTGGCGAGAGAACAATACGCCGCGCGAGGATGCAGTGCCAGCAGGTGTGTCTGAATTGTCGCTCGCCGAGCCCGGCAAGTTCCCCAAACGAGAGATAGAGAGCGATAGACACCCGAAGGAGAACGGAGCCTTCTCCCAGGACGAGGACGTAAAACGATCACTTGGATCGGTCCTGGAACAGATGTGTTCTTGCGTCGATCACTGCGATTTGCATCGAGGTGTCGAGGTTCGATAGACGCCCACAGGCAGAGAAGCGCCGGAGTGCACCTAGGATGGGCAGGATAGGAGGGAGTACTCCTGCATTCAGGAACGTCAACCCAGCTGAGGAGCACAAATTCTGTCGTGGTACCAGATGTCGAAATTGAATGGCGCTTGGAAGCGGACGTGTGAAAGGAGACGCCGTCGTCATATGAGCCTGCAGCGTCAAGGAGTATTCTGACCGAATTTCCCAATGTTGGCAGGCTACAGCGCAACCCGAGAAGCGGCAAAAATCGATCAGACGCACGACACGGCGATACAAGCGCCGAAGAGGTCAGCGGGAGAAAGTGAGAGACCGTTGCACGGCGAGGGCGTCGACGACTATATGTGTTATCGCGAGGACGGGTCATGTATTTGGATCTGTGAGGCCTGCGATTGAGCCCGAAGTGAGGAGTCAGTGACGCGATACGCTGCCTGTCTAGGTAGCCTAGATTGGGCGTCTAGGTGCCAATTGCACGCCCAGCCATCGCGAAGTCGAAGCAGCTCCAGGGGCCCGTGCAGCCGACCACCGGTAGCTCGTAATTTCCCAAAGGACGCGTGCACCACGTACATTGGCGACCGAATGGGGCGGGGCACGGCAAGATTGTGTCTATCAGTCTCCAGCGCCAGATGGCGAGGTATAAAACCGCGAGCGGGCCGTGTGGAAAGAAGAGCGAGGAAAGAGCCACGAGACCTGCGTCGTCGCTCCTCACACAGCGCCCACGGTCCTCGGCGCCTGCAGCAAGGTCGGAGATGTGTGATGGAATGTCAGCCGCTGTCTTGACGCCGTCGCCGTTACGCAGCTTCGACCGCGACACCAACAAGCGCTCAGCCCGGCGATCAGTGTCCGCCTCCCGACTTGGACGAGCATCCCACGCTGACCCGGACGAGATGGAGGAGCCTGTTTCAGGAGGGATTGCGAGCGCGAACGAAGAGCAGCCGAGCGCGGGCGCCCATCCCATCGCCGTGCGCAAACAGCGCGAGCGCGAGGCCAACCTGTCGCGGTTCAACCACTGGCGCTCGGCGACGAAGGTGCCCAAGCCCCAGGACGACCACGCCGGGGAATTCCGCGACGTCAGTGAGCTCCCGCTCGCCCGGTTGACCGTCCAAGAGCGCGGAATCGTCGAGTCAGATGCCACAGCGCTCGTCGACCAGCTCGGTGAGCTCGAACGCATGCCGTATACCATTCGAGCTTACACGTTGGTCCACAGCAAAAGGCGCGCTGACTGCAGTCGAAGTCACGACCGCGTTCGCCAAGGCAGCCGTCGCAGCGCAAGATGTGACAAATTGTCTGACCGAGGTTTTCATCGAAGAGGGGCTCAAGCGAGCGCAAGAACTCGACGACCATTACCGGGCCACTGGCAGGGTCGTCGGGCCACTCCACGGCCTCCCGGTAACGAAGCCTGGTCACAGCACGCAGTTCCCAGTCCAACTGAGACGTCGTCACAGGTCAGCATCAAGGACCATATCCTGCTCAAGGGTCACGACACCTCGACTGGTTATACCGGTTGGGCGTACAACACGGTCGCGGAAAAGGTGATAATCCGACCTAAAGAAAGCGACTTCGTGATGATTGAACAGAGCGAGTAGGACGCCACCGTCGTCCGTATTCTGCGGGAGGCCGGCGCCGTGTTCTATGTAAAGGTCAGCACTCCGTGTCTCGTCGTCGGGCACATCCAGTCCGATTCTAATCGCAACTTACATTTTCATGTGACAGACAGCGAACCCGCAAACGTTACTCGTACGTTCCCGTGCTTCTTGACCTGGCGATTCGCCGCCTGAACCTCCAATTCAAGTCGCTCGAAACAAACAACAAGTGCGTCGTCTGCACCGTTCTGGGACGGACTGTTGAGTGATGAACCGCTTCCAGCATCTACGGGACCACGTACAACCCATTCAATCGCGACTTGGCTCCGGGAGGTAGCAGCGGAGGCGAGAGTGCTCTCATCGCGTGCCACGGAAGTCCCATGGGAGTGGGCACTGACATCGTAAGATCCCAGGCGCATTTCCGGTTTGCACCCTCTGATGATCATTGCGCTTGCAGGGTGGCAGTATCGTGCGTGGCACATCGTGCATTGTACAGCGTACGTGAATCGCTGATTGAACAAACGCGCCGCCGATCTAGCGCATACCGGCCGCATGGTGCGGGTTGTATGGCCTGAAAGGTTCGCTTTGTCTTTGTTCGCTGCTGCCGCAAGGGAACCAAACACTCAACGCCGTGGCGTCCGCGCGACAGGATCCGTGGGCAGGCTGCCACACGCAGGGCTGCTAGGCTCGCACGATGGGATGGACAACATCATAGGATGCGTCGGACCGCTCGCCCGCTCTGCGCGCGACCTCGACCTCTTCTGCCGTGTGATGTCGCAGGCGGACCCTTGGCTAATGGAGCACCAAGTGTTCGAGATGCCGTGGCGGAACCCCTCAGAAATCACCCTTCCCCGCAAACTCTGTATCGCGGTTCTTTGGGACGATGGTGTCGTTGCGCCACACCCGCCGATCACTCAGGCCCTGCGGGATGCAAAGGCCGCGCTAGAGGAGTCCGGGCACGAAGTGATAGACTGGGAGCCGCTCGACCACTGGGGACACTGGGAACTGATCGTGAGTCGCCCGTGAACCCTTGCAGCTTAACCGCTGACAGCCGTGCCTGATGACTTGCGCGACTCGCAATTACAGAGCAAGCTCTACCTCCTTGATGGTGGCGCGGAATACAGGCAAACTCTGCGGGACGGGAACGAGCACGCCGTGCCACAAACTGAATGGATCCTCGGGCATGCGAAGGACCGCGAGGCGTACACCATACAAGAAACGTGGCAGCTTAATTTGGAGCGCGAAAAGTTTAGATCGCGCGTACTCGAGCATTGGAACGCGACCGCGGCGAGGACGAGCTCGGGTCGACCGGTCGATGCGATTCTTTGTCCCGTCGCGCCGACGCTCGCGCCGCCGCACACGACCGTGCGGTGGTGGGGGTACAGTTCATACTGGAACCTGTGCGACTACCCTGGCGTCGTGTTTCCAGTGGGCAAACTGGGCCTTCGCGGCGGCAATCTCGGGCTCGAAGAACCACACGATCCCCGCAATGATATCGAGTCGTTCGTGCAGAGCCAGTGGGACCCCCACACGTACGCGAACGCGCCAATCAGTCTTCAACTGGTAGGACGGCGACTGAACGAGGAGAAGCTCCTTGCGATGCTGCATGTTCTCGAGCAGTCTCTTGGTCGCGTCGAGCACAAGGACGATACATCTGTGTAGTTGTATACCCAGTCTATAGACGGCAAGCTTGGGATCTGCGCTATTTTGCCAAACTCTTCCCGCGGCGACGTGATGGCTCTGCCGGCGAGTGGATGCTGTGGATGAGAGTGGATCTTGGAGAACGTTTCACCGCCTGAGATGCGCGCAGTTGAGAGACCGGTCGGCGTATCACCTCTGCGGGGACTCCGCGATGAGCCCGTGCTACTCCGAAGCGCCCCGTGCAGAGCGGGAAATCACGCTTGGCCACTGCCGCCGCGTACTGCGATGGCGAGGGAAGGTGGGGAGTGTATTGGAGGGATTTCTCTCAGTGACTGAGACGCTGACGCGCTGCGGGCGCGCGCTCGGAAGCGATGTCGAGTCACGACTTACGAGACGTGAAATCCCGACGGGGATTTTTCTCACCGGCATCGACCTTGGACAGCTGCAGTCACTTGCACTGCATGATACCTGTAACGCGACGCGATCGAATAAGTGTGCCGTGTCACATACAGGGGCACGGCCACAACATAAACTGTAGATCACCTAAGCCAGCGAGCAGGTATATATACACGGAGGCCCTCACATCCATGGCTCTGTCATCCCGCCACCTCCCCCGCCGCAATGCCCGTCCCCGCACGCAAGGCCACCAACGACATCCATGTCGCCGTCTACTCCTCCACGCTCGACATTCCCGCACCCGTCTGGAACGTCTGGCGACGACATGAAACCCAGGCCAACGTGATGCTTCCCACCGCCCTCTCAGCTCGCGCGCGCGAGTCCCAGGGCGCCCCGCCGACGCCGGGCCAGTTTTGGATTGCGCTGTCCTCGCTGCAGTCCGGCGAGGTGTCGGTCGACATGGTCCTTTCATGCACAGAATGGGCCATGGGCACCTACCCCGTCTTCATCTTTTGCAACCCTTCCGTCACGGATGCCATGTCGATGGCTGCGCTCAACGCGCGTGTTTCCATGCTTGCCGCCGAGCTGCGCATGCGCGTGCCGGTCGAACGCGTTTACTCCGTCTTCGCACCCACCCGCGTCACCAAGCTCTTCGCCCGTCTTTGGTCCAACATCACCGGCGCCCAGATCGAGCAGGACCCGTACTACTCGGCAGTCTTGACGTATTGCAACAGGCAGACGATCACCCGCCGACGACAGACCTTAGTGCACGACCGCACCTACACATTACGCCGCGCCGACGAGGCGGATGCTTCCGCCGTCGCGCAGCTATGCAAGGGGTTCGCGTCCACCTCTGTACGCCCTGTTTATTCGCACGCACCGTAAAGCCCCCTATGTACTAACTACTGCTCTTCAGGAGCCCTTTACACTGTCAGACGACGGCGCCCTTAAGGAGGCGAGATATCTCATCCGCAACAGGATGGTCTGGCTGCACGAGGTCGAGATCGGCGGGGTGCGTCAGGCAGCGTCCATCGTCGCCACAACCCGAGTAAGCGAGGTACGTCGTGTCGTTCGTGTCCACGTGCGACCCTGTGTGGCTCACGCTGCTCGAATCGGTTCCAGGGCGTCGCCGGCATCACAAAGGTCTACACCAGTCCCGAGGTGCGCAAGCAGGGCTGCGCAGAACGCCTCGTACGGCACGTCTGTCAACAGTGCGTAATCTCTGTCCCTGCGTTTGTTCCTGGTTGCGCTGACAGATGTCGGTTTTAGTCTCTTGCTCTACGAGAACAAGCAAGCTGTCGTCCTATACGTCGCGCATAATAACCCTGGCGCCGCCAAGGTGTACCACCGCGTTGGCTTCCAGGGGCTCTCGGGCGTGGCGGCGGATGAGCGGCCTGCTGGCGTCGAGGATTGGTTAGAACTTGGTTTCCTCGGCGCACAGCTTGGTCACTGGTAATGGCCCGACTGTCGCCCCTTCAGCACCCGACCCCACCATACTTATTTCCGCTATCTATGACGAGACCCGCCTACAACAATCTGCAGAATATGTTCACGCTAGTCGGTTAGACATATCTCTCTCATCCCGCATGTGCCGCTTTCGAGCTGTGTGTGTCATAATTCGCTTTCATCTGCCCTCCGACCTTTGTACGCGATCGCCACCCAACTGTCTTGTTAGCCTACAACTGATCCTGAACTCACAACTGAACGGAAATACACTATCCTCCTCAGCGTCTCCTGTTACACGTCGTTTGTGTGGTCGCGAGGTTCTCTTGATCTTCAGATTCTCAGGGGCAAACTTCGGCTCCGGGCCCGGTGCACGTGGCAGTGGCAACTCGTTCCAGTGTCTTACGTTTTCTCGCTCCCCAGCCAATCACCTGCTTGCTCTGATCACGGACTGTCGGGCTGAGAGTTGTGTCAAACGCGGACAGTACTGGTGCTGCTCTCTTGCTGCGGCTCTGCAGCCTTGTGACGCCTGATGTGCCTGGGCGATGACTGGGGTGGCCGCAGCCGCATTCTCAGCACCGCTCCAGGTCTTCACTCTGAAGCACGTATCGAGACACTCCGAATACGGATGCGGCTCTCCTGCGCTCTCCACGGGTCAACGTCTACGAATAGATGCGGGATTGGCCGATGCCAAATAGTCCGGCGGACCCGGCCAGGGTTTGTGCTTAACCGCTAAAATAATACCAGTGTCACAACGACTGCACGGCTCGTCCCAAATTGTGGGTTTCATGAATAGTCATGTCGTGTATGACCAGATAGGATATTTTCGGCCGCCGCTGTAGCACGCAATGACGACATGCAATGAAAGCGGGAGACCGGCGTCCGTTTGAGATGAACTGTGCCGACCCGCTACGTGACGTGTGAACACAGCGGTCTGGGGCCTGTTGCTCGGCAGGAGGAAGCCGAATCTATGCGAATTACGACGCTCGTCGGGCTGACTGTGCTTAGATAAGAAATTGTCTTGTGCCGTCCGCGGCGCATCACTGCGCAGACTCCGCACCGGGTGAATAGCCATGCATACCTATCTTGGGTTTTCCGACTTCATCGTTGCCATCGACATGAAACGTCCCGATCCTCCAGATGATCGTCGCGCACCCGGCGTTATGGCTATCGTCCGCGTCTCCGTTGCTTACATCGGTAAGACTCGATTCCGCGCAGTTGAGATGGACATGTGCTCACGCCGCTCAGCGCGGCCACACGTGGTGAGATGCTTGGTCCCAGTCGTTCCCCTGCATGCTGAATCCTCTGCAAGCATTGCATCGCCCATTTGTTTAGCTGGGCGGAACCATATCATAGCCCTCTGTCAGTCTGTCCTGCCATTGCCAAGCAACAACCACTGACCCGCCCACCAACCCTCAGCTCTCAAGCAGTTGGCTGCGTGTGCCGATTCATCAGATCGTCCCATGTTGTAAAACGAGGTGGTGTCATGACAGGCCGCTACGCAGGAATTCAATGTCGCTGTCGGGGAAATTGTGGCAAAGAATGACGCAGTTGCACTGAGACGTAGCTTGGCGCATCTGCAGTGGCTGACTGTTTCCGCGATGTTCGCTTCCTCAACGTCGATAACTTGGCTTCTTTCAGGTGGGAGACAGTGCGGGAATTGCGAATGAAATTGGACGTCTGTCCATATGGTGCGGCGTCCTCCTTCTAGATGGAGCCGTAACGGTCGTCACCATGGTGCGCACGATGGTCTCCTCCCTCTCGTACGACTGTCACGCCAGGACAGTCCGCTCAACGCTTCCGTCACGCAACTCCCACGCTGTCGTTTGGCCTCTGACAGGCCTCCGCGGACAGTCAAACGTTTAGACTTCGGGTTCGATTTTGGGGATAGATATTGCTTACATCATTGGGATGACAGCACAGCGGCGAGCTTAGTCAGCCACGATCGTTCTCATCATTATGATACCTGTAACATGGGTAGTCACACCCAGGGTCACCTCAAGGCACAAAGGTGCACACAATCCGGCTGCGCGCTCGTTCCGCACATATTCCAGTCTGTGCTTGTCCTCGCGAGTCATGTACATATCCCGGGAGGAATACCGGATCTTACACCCAATAGCGATCCGTGAGGCCCAAGCGGATCGCCAAGTCCATGCAGTCTCACCGCAGTTCTACTGCATTGGGTAACCTTGTTTCCGATGCACATGGCCACACTGCCCACAAGCAAATGCGTTCGGAACCGCCTGTACAGTCTCGTGCGCTTCAAGTTGGCGCCGGAGATGAACTATCGGGAGAGGCGTCCGAAAGTCTTATGCATCGACAGCGTGGGACATCAGCACAGCCGTTTACACCCCCGAGCGCGTAGGAGAGCTCACCACACGACTGGGACCGTACTTATCGTTTCAAGGATCCATGCGTGCGTCACGGGCAGCTCAGGTTCGTCCCCGGCCGAGCATCGCCTTCTGAACCCGTCAAGCATCTAAACTTTGAACATGTCAACCGCGTGCGCGGTGGATCGGGACCAATGCATCGCCGATGTGCAGCTGCAAGGAAGACTACGAGACGTTGTGTAACGATCTCTCACTGCCCCAAGGCACGCGCTGGCTGCACTAGGGTGTGACACCGACCATCGATCGCCTGGCCAGGCTGACACCGCAAGACTCGGGGTGGTGGCCAGAGGATATCTATGTATACTCTTCTCCGCGATCTTCGGACGCTCCTGAAAGAAGCTAGGTCATTGCCTGCTAAGGAAAGGATTTCCTGCTATTCTAGTGCAACGGCTATGTCCCTTTAGCGACCTCACTGTGCTGCCAGGGGTCTTCATCTAATATTCCGCATCAGCGGCTGAGACGACTGATCCCTTCAGTAAGAACGCCGGCGCCGCTATCGCTAGCAAAGGATGGGAAGACTTGAAGACCTGTGACCGAGTACGTTCAATTTCAGCACGTATGTATCAAGCCGCGGTTCGGAACCATAACAACCCTTTCATTGACGGTACGCCGCTCTAGCCGTCGTAACCGGGTACCGGGCGAGGGGTTGTGCAGGAACGGTCAACATGGAGTTACCAAGCCTCTTATTCGCTCACAACCAACTTACCCGGTGTGTACACCGCTCGCACGAGTTGCCATCGTACGTCGACCTGCAACAGTAGGGCTACTGTGAGTAACATCTGCTGCGGCTCACTGGGTTTGAATGCCACCCCGTCCGATCGCGGGCCAAACAATCCCCGGGGAGAGTCTGAGAACCGAGCGAGTGGCACGGCCGAGTTCCGGTTACATACTGGGGAGCGGGTACGCGAACCCTGAGGCCTGAGGCCTGAGGGGTAAACGGAAGTTAGAAGATTTGAGAGAGTTTGGTCAATTGGTCACCGCGACGAGATACGGATGACAACGACAACATCCGAGTCCGGCATCAGATAAGTATGTCACTGTCAGTATCTCGGGGTATAATTACGTGCCTAAACTCCAGTGTTTGTACCCGTGATACTACTGCGGTGGACCTGAGAAGTTCAGAAGCAGCGACTTGGGAAGAACCAAGCTCCGAGTCGAGCAGATCGTGCGTGTCGCAGCTGCAGATCTTAGGGGACAGAATCACTGGAGGCTTACGCAAGTACAGGGCGACTCCAGACCGAGAGGTGACACTGACAGAGAAGCGACTGCGGCGGGTGTGAGTCAGATTCGAGATAGTCCTTCAAGGCTTTCATGATGGCAAAACGCGTTGCTGTGATACTGAAAGGAGCAATGACAGTATTTCGGCTTGCAAGTTGCGATTGCGCCGCCGCAGAATTACGTGAAAGCCGAGTGGAGGCTGACAGTACTTGGCTTGGATCCTTCCGCGCCGTAAGTACTGTATACAGGCTCGGAGGGAGTTCGGGCAGTAATCAATGGATCACTAAGCACGACAACGAGTAGAAAGAGGCAGCGAGCATTGATAACAGCACCTTTGGTAGCCGCTCGCGCCGTCTCGCTCGCGAGCTTCGATATTCAGGCGATCCAGCTCGACGACTCCAAGTCGGGTGAACCACACCGAAATATTCTGGTGTTCGAACTCTGGACGATAGGCACTAGAGATTCCAGCAGGAGCGAGTTGGATCAGGATGCCCTTCACTGACTGACGCAAGAATCGCAAGTTCAGTTTCTGCCTAGATACAGCGCCTAATTGTGATACCTAGCCAGAACCCTTTGAATGCATCGATGATTTGTTCAGAACTCACAATGGCAAGACGCCGGATCGCTACCACAGACAGACCGTCTGCTCCGCATGGACGCTGAGTCGCACTGGGCAAGTAATGGACGGATATTTATAATATTGACTGCGTATAAGAGTACCTGATTTGTTGGAGAGGGCATTTTTCGTGTTCACGAGCAACGGCTGAAATAAAACTCGAGGCTCGGAGATATCGGCTGCGTCGAGTGTACCTCTGTGGAAGGGAAAATAATATAGATACTCCGACATTAAGCTTGTGCCTGTACACGATACTTCGTAGGTCGTAAGCAAGCATCTCGCGCCGATTCATTCCAGTGACGGGAGGGGAGCCGCGGGCGGCTGCATAGGAATCGACTGTCTGTCGGATATCGATAGGACGACCGCCAACCTGTTTGAGCGTTCCGCGAGCACCCGAGAGTCCAGCGTGAGGCACCAGAAGTTCAGGTTACGTGGAAGAGTTATGGTCGCGAGCGCATGTCCGTCGGGCAGTCGTCCAGCCAAGCTCACTCAGCTCATCGGTCTGCATAGCCGCAGTGACCAAATGTCCCGGAGCTGGCGAGTGTGTCGATAGATGATGCCACGCGGACGAGGCGCTCCGTATACCAGGCTGAGGGTAGTGCAAGATCAAGATGCGACGGGAACCTCAAGAAATTCCGAACAACCAGAAAACCAGAATGAGAACATGAGACAAGCAGTATAGCTTTGCTGACGACTGCCCGGGGCGTTGAGCTCGACAAGTTCGAGTTGGAAGTTGGCAGAGATGGAGCGTGGGAACCGGGCCGTGAGTCAGACAGCCGCGCTGGTTCCGGTGCCGGCTCGTTGGACCTGCCTGACGCAGTCAGGCTGGGAGGACCCCTCCCACTCATCGCTCGAGCACCCGCAAACCTAACCACCCACAATCTGCTATGAACACGGCGCGGCGCGTGACTGGAACTGGCCCAGGCGTCGACAGCACGAAACGCAAGATGTCTGGACCAGGGAATCAGTCGCTCAATCATCTCCTCAACTTCAGTCTGCCGCCCAGGCAGTCCCACCAGACGGCGCCCATCCCACGCAGGAGCCGCAGGGTGGGCACCCAGCAGGGTATCTGGAACAAGGAGAGTGAGTCACAACCGCCGCGATAGCTTGTGCACGGCTCACCCGTCGTCCGGCAGAGTTTGTCAACGCCCAGTACGGCTTCCTCGTCCCAGAGCTTCATTGACTCTATCTGAACCGTTATCGGCGCAGATACCGATTCATAATGAATCCTAATGGCGACTATACCGTTCACTTCGCGGACCCTGACATGTGCGCACCATCGCTGCTTTACCTCCAAGTCATGTTTCCTTACTCTTCAGCAGTTACTTCCAGTGGCAGGATATCCTTCAAGTTATAGTCCCTCGTTCTTCAGCTCTCGCCGTGGCTGGCCCAAGTTCCGACGTCACCGCAAGCGCTGGCGCTGAGGGACAGACCACCTGTCCAATCTGTCTTTCTCCGCCAGCCGCGCCTCGCATGACCAAGTGCGGTCACGTACGTCTATCAGCCTCATTTCAGATCGACGTCGCCTGAAGTCAGCGCGCAGATATTCTGTTTCCCGTGCATCCTGCACTACCTCGGTACATCCGAGACGACCAAATGGGCCAAGTGTCCCATTTGCACCGACTCAGTTGCATCCCACCAACTGCGCAGCGTTCGGTGGTACGACGCCGAGGAGGACCAACGCGAGCCCGGAGTGCTCAAGATGCGGCTCATGGAGCGACCGCAGATCACGACCCTCGCGCTCCCGCGCTCGCCGACCTGGCCGAGTGACTCGCTCCCGCCGCACCAGGCGCCGTTCCACTTCATGCCGGACGTCTTCGCCTTCTCCAAGTTCATGATAGCTACCCCTGACTACATGATTACGGAACTCACGCGCGAGCTCGATGAGCTTGCGACGGAGCGTCGCACGCTTGACCGTCTCGGCGACGAGTTGGGCATCACCTTCGTCGATGCGGCCGAGGAGAAGGTGCGCAGGCAGCTCGCCAAGGCTCAGGCGCTCGATACGGTGCCTTTGCGTGCGGCCGAACAACGTGCGCGTCGCGAGGCGGAAGAAATTACTGAACGTGCGCGCCGCCGTGCCGAGTACGAGGCTCAACGCCGCGAAGGATCGTCAGTCGTCACGGAGGAGGTGCCCGCTGCGCTTCTGAACACGACGACCAAGGGCCCGCGCACGCGCAAGAACGTCAACCCTCCTCCCCCGTCCACGTCGACGTATTACTTCTACCAGGCCGCGTCGGGTCTCCCAATCTTCCTGCACCCGCTCGATATACGCACACTTCTTGCGCACTTCAACAGTTACGCGTCGTTCCCGGACGTCATCAGCGTACGCGTCGAGGCGGCGCAGGAAGGTTCCGTAGACGACGCGCTCCGGAAACGGTGCAAGTACCTCGGCCACATCCCCGAGGCGACCGACGTCGTCTTCGTCGAGGCAGATTTGAAGGACGTCGTTGGCGAGGATGCGTTGCAGCCGTTCGAAGGCGCATTGCGGATGCGCCGCACGAAGAGGAAGGAGAAGGAGCGCAAGGACGATAAGGCCCGTGCCAAAGCCGAGGCGCACGAGCGCGAGCGCGCACAACTCCCGGCTGTGCGTGTCGCGCGCACTATTGAAGTGTGGGAGCAGCCGCCTGTGGAGGCTTTTCTGTCCGCCGTGGTGCAGGAGGAGCAGTCAGCAGCAGACGATCCTCCGCAACCCGTCCTCACAGGCGCATGGGGGTCCCGCAGCTTCGCCGCCGCAGCTGTCGAGGCTCGCCCGCGTGACCACGAGCGGGAGGACGCGCATGACGATCACGAGCAGTTCGACGAGGCGTGGGCGGATCTCGAGGGCCGCACCGGTGGTGGTGGTGGACGGCGCGGGAAGAAGAATAGGCTTGTCATTATTGGCGGCGGCGGTGGCGGCGCAAGGCGACGTAGGTGATGCTGTTTGAGGACACTGACAGGCATATACATTCCCCTGTATTGTAGCATCATCTCCCAGATCCAACACATGTCTCTTGTGCCAGTAGCGAGGCCCACGGTCATCGTTTCCCTCATCCACACTACTGTGTTGGCTTCTGTTGTCCGAGACTTGGAGATGCTGCATGCATCTTGCTCCAACGCTCTACGTCCACTGCAACGGGAATACGTGCCGATGGCGCTGCATCAATCGAGCAATACTCCGCCTCTTGTCTCTGCCCTCCATGCTGCCCCCCGAACTCTGGCTCCGTATCTTCGAAATTGCGGCAGAGTGGGACGGGCACTATGTCGACATCGACTTCTTGCGCGACGACAAGCGCAACCGCGTACTGCTTGCATGTGCGCACGTCTGCAGGCGATGGCTTCCTCTGGTGCTCCATGTTCTGTACCGGGAGATCTTCATCCCGGGATGGGACAAGTTCGACGATGACCGAAGGCTCTTCTCGGATACGAGGACGCCCTTGAAGAGTCTCGGCAGCACGTTATTGGCCTTGACTGCTCGCGGGAGCAACCTTCCGAATATTGTTCAGGTGCTCCATGTCCCCATCGGGTATCAGAAGCTACAGCGGCGGTACGACTATTGCCAGAATGGCGATTTTGGAGGTGTAGCAGAGGTGGTGGAGCTTTGTCCGTCCCTCCGACACCTTAGTCTCCGCGTCCACTGCGAGCCCACGGGTGGCGCATGGTCCATTCCGGCGTCTGCATTGCGCTCGCTGGCAACTGCTACCCATTTGGAGCAGATTACATACGAGGACCATCAGGATCCGACGCAGATGAGAGCATTGCGATACGCCTTTTGGGCGGACATGAGAAAGCGGGTGGTTGGCATAGTACCATTCGCGGCTGTGACCCCCTCGCCTTCGCTTGACGCGCTCTTCCAAATCATCCATGTTCTTCCGAGCGTACGCTACTTGGAATTCAAGACCTCAGTGGCGGACGGTGTTCATAGCGCCGAAGCTGTAACGCTCCCTAACCTTCGGGAGTTTCGTCTGCGCGTCACGGGACGGAGCTGTCCCTCGGCCGCAACACTGCATCTCCTGCTCGACGGGGCCATAGCCACTCAGGCCGTGACGTTGTCCAATGCAGAGGCGGATCAGATCTCCGCCCTACCGCGGAGCATCGCGACATTGTTTCTGCGCGGCCCAGGGGTCTGCGTCGACCTTCGGGAGTTCATCGCGCTATCGCACATAGGGCTCGAGTTTCTTATGAACAGGTCACACGATCTCCTGCATTGATGACACTGGGTCGACTCCCTCCTTCTGTGCGAACTCTCACTCTATTCGGAGCACATAACGAGTACCTTCCCACCCTGAACTCTACGCGTCTCCAGGACACTAGAATGCAGGAACTGCTGCGAAGCAACATATATCTGGGGCTCGTTCGCCAGCTATCGCATGTTCGACAACTTGACATAGTTGTCGATTCACAAGTCCAGATATCGCCTTCTTACACCGCGGAGCTTGGCGATCTTTGTGCAACGATGCGCATCGCTTTCGAGATTACACATACAGTGAGCAGTTGCAAGTGGGTTTGCAAAACATACGCCCATATGCTTATCGTTTGAATAGTCTTCACGACCATGGGAGAAAGTCAAACGTCCCGGTGTAGTGAATTGAGATGCGAGACAATGTCCTCGCGGATTTGAAGGCAGTGGGGCGAGCACGGCGCAGAAGACTGATTATCCGCTGACGCGGAGAACCTTTCTCCTGAAATCTCTTGAAACTTTGCCCTTGTCGACCTGGCCGAGCCAGGAGTATGAGGGGCGGATCGTCTTTCAATGTGATCCGTGATCTCTGTCCTTGGTTCACTGTACGCCTGCATTAGCCCGCACGTCAAAGGGACTTGGTCCAAGTCAACACCTTCGCTTCTGCTTATTTGGGTTGGTCAGTCCTGTGCATGAGTTCTGTTGAAGCTGTTAAGATCAGGATGGGAGCGGACCAATGTCGTTGACATCTGCTGTAGCGCTGGCGCTCTATGTCACTGGACTGCTTCCGTGTCCTCTGAAGTCCATAAATACGGTGTCCATCTGCAGGTCAGACCACGACCATGTGAGTTGTTTGCCCTGACAGAATCAGCGCCGATCCCGACATTGCCGGTGAGGCATACACGTCACGGTGCTCCCACAGAGGCCATCTACTCATACTTCTTCCCCTAGGGATCGGTATTCCATCAGGAAATTAGGACGAACCTTATATTACCAGATGTCGGCTGACCAGTTCTCATATACCTTACCAGATGTCAGATCGCTTGTATGCCTCACCAAATCCTATAATGCCTTGTCAGATATTTTCCAACCTAGCAGATTGCCGTCAGGCAGACATGCGACTCGTAAGGCCGATATCAGGCCGATGTCAGAATGCCGACCGGCCGGCAAGGTCAAATCAGGTTGATATCTCGCAGAGTTCACTGTGTCAGCGGGACACATGTCAGAACTTCTGGTGCTCAGAGTTATGGCAGAACCTAGGCAGAATGTGTCTGCCAGAGCTTATATAAGCAGATCTAATAGGACCGACGGGTCAGCTCAAATGTGCTCATCGTTTGCTTTACGGGGATATCGGCCAGGAACGGAGATATGGAGCAAAACGTGTTGTATTCAAGCTAAGGTAGAAGTCACTCATATCCACCCGACGTCCAAATCAGGACATGACACATGTGATCAACGTTTTCCACAATATTTTGCTAGACAATAGAAATTCCGAGCCCTACGAACTGTCTGAAATTTTGATGGCTACACAACGGTGTAAGAATTGTGAGAAACGGTGCAGCCGTCGTTGAGCAGTTCTCGCTTTTTCATGCAAAAGAAGCAAAATCCCAGAATCGAGAACTGCTCAACGACGGCTGCACCGTTTCTCACAATTCTTACACCGTTGTGTAGCCATCAAAATTTCAGACAGTTTGTAGGGCTCGTAATTTCTATTGTCTAGCAAAATATTGTGGAAAACGTCGATCACATGTGTCACGTCCCGATTTGGACGTCGGTTGGATATGAGTGACTTCTACCTTACTACTCCCGCGAGATAGATATACAGCGATGGGACGGAGGCAACCCACCCAATGCGAAAGCATACATACCACCAATGCACAGAGAAGCGGTCAAATAGAGCGCAGGCATACACGACCATTGCACAACGAGCATATACCTGAATGGCTGTGATAGCGTTAGTACACCTATGCACGGCAAAAGCGCGAGTGAATAACACGCACAGGCTGGAGACGGAGGAGCTCACAGTCCAGGCCGAGAAGAGTATACGGAGCGCACTGAGCAGACAGCACGATGAGAATGAAACAGGGAGAGGACAATATGCGGACACACCGTTATAAGTCTTCAGCCAGAACGTCGGAGCTGCACACAACTGGTCAGGAGAGGTGCGCTGGAACGAATTATAATGGCTCACCATGTCCTGTAGTAACAGCCCGGGTTGCGTGATGCCGGGAGGAGAGCTCGGTGCGATGGCAAATGATCTATAGGTATGCGTCAGAAAGAAAAAATCGAGCCCGGCCCGCATAAACGCACATGTAAACAGATCGATGAATGGCAACCCCCTCCTACAACTTACAGTTAGTGCGACGAATTGACGCAGCGTGTAAACGTACCGGCTTCCGCACGAAGAGACGGCGTGAAGTAGACCTAAACGAAGTCCACGTCAGCAGCCCAGTGGCGACGCAAGTGCAGAGAATGTAGAATTTAGCCTATAGCGGGACGGCGCCGCGGGTGGGCGATAGGATGGGCAGATGGAGGGGCACGAGCTGGAACGGGCCAGCCGACGGCAGCCTGAGCGGGCTAACACCCGGCATGCGCGTGAGGCGCGTGAAGATGGGGCGAGAATACTCGGGCGCGCGCGCTGCGAAGTGGGCAAGTCTGCGAGTGCGCGGGCAGGCGCGATGAGAAGAAAAATTAGCGAGCGGGTGCTTTAGAGGACGCACCGTACGGCACGCGCAGCACGGAGGGCCAGAGTCGCCCAGGACTGGTCGAGTGCGTGGGGAGCGACGGCGGGCTGGTCGATCCGCAGGTGAAGGGAACAGGAAGAGGACGAACGGCGGAGTGCAAAATCTAGGTTCACTGTATAGTCCGGCTCACGTGCTGCGTCGGCTTGTTCGGCACCCGGCGATCTCGGCGGCCGGCCACAACTGGACGACTCAGTGTCGAGAACTGAGATATAGCAGATACACGAAAAGGAAAGCGAACACCACATCGGGGTACTATAATGCAGGTATTGGGAATACTCTGATATCCATCTGCCTCGTAAGCTCTCTCCCGGGTCGAGGTGCATCGGCGTCACTTCCATACTGCATGCTGGATCGCGTACGGCGCTGTGCCAAGTCCCCAGTCCCCAGCCAGAGATAGCTTGATAAGGTGTTCATCAGGCAGATTGGCTCTCATATTGCCAGGCTTTGAGATATATGACCCATGGCAGCTCTGCGTGCGGCTGATATGGCCTTGTCAGGCATCGTCAGCACCCGTCAGCCAGGCTGAGACTGGTCTTCCCGATTTCAGAACTACAAGACTCTGACTTCACCATATACCGAATTACGATATTCCGTTTCGCTTACGAGTCGACATATGTGTAGGTCAGTTGTTTCCCGATTTCCTGATGTCGAACCACAATATATATCCAGGGATTCTTGACGATTTGGACGAGCATCGCAACGCTCGGTGTCTGTCACGTCACGACACAATCACCGGAGAACTTGAAGGCCGTCTCTCACGTCCTGCGCCGGACTCGCAGAACAGAGGCAGCAACCTGGCTGATGGGCTGCGCGCTCCTCATCTCTTCATGGATTCTCTCAAGTTCAAAGGCTCTGAGCCCGTACCACGGCGTCGTCATTGTGCGCCTCAGCTGGATCATTCTTTTAAGCCTCTATGCTACCTTCGAGACGACTATTACGATGATGGCTCAGAAGGACGGGACGTGTGCCGCCGACAAAATGCCACTAGAGCATTACATCGGGAGTTTAATCAGAATACTGGGTATTTCTACATACATGACTGCAATCGCCAAGTTGACAGGGACCTCACTTCCGACGTTACTGGGTTCTCCACTCGTACAGAGTGTGTAAACCAGACCGTCGTGTGGTCCTTCGGTTCCTACTGGCCGCTTGTGACACTCGTTGAACCTCAGCCCCATACCCATCGCAGCTTCGTCCAAATATGCCGGCTTATATTCGGTCTAGTCACCTTCATCCCACTCCTCAACATGTTCGTGCTCATGGTTGCCAGTATTCTGGGACTAGGCATTGTCGGCGGGATCTTCTGGCTGGCTACCATTCGCTGTTCCCGTCTGACCTTTGCATATGGTTTACTATGCATTATGCATACCCGGACGTTCGTACTTGTCACCATGATCCTCCTCGTCGTCTCAAACGAGATGACCATAGCGGGGAATCCTGTGGCTGCCGGCGAAAACGTCTGGGGCTTTGGGCAGATTGTTGCCCTGCTTCTTCTCTTACCCGCCGTCCTAAACGCGGTCGAGGACTGGACGACATGGCGACGAGGACGGCGTCGACTTCAAGAAATTATGTCACGTCGTTCTCCAACTCAGCTTCGCGAGCGCGCACTGGAGGTTCTCAACAGCACATCGAACGTGCATCCCGGCCCTGTTGTTTGCCGTCACGTTTAGCATCTAGCCGGTCAGACGAAGAGCCCATGTAACGAGTGCGTCATGTTGAATTTCTTCAGTAGCCCATTATGTATTTTAGATGTCGCTCTGCATGCCTACGGCAGGACGAGCTTGCAAGGATGTTAGTGTATAGATTTTCAGAATGGGCGAGACATACCAGAGCAAGATGCCCACCGACAACAGGTCTCGCTTTGAACGCGTTCTCCCTCCCCTCCGGAACATAGTAAAGGTCGCTCATAGGCGTCGAGTTGATGCCGTCGCTGTAGAACCTAACCAGCGATGATACGATACCGTGCTTCAGCTCGTCGTCAGATATGGCGGCGATCCAGAGCTGCCAATCTGTAGCGCATCAGCGTGAGCTCATGATCGAAATGCCGGTACTCACCGCTCTTCGACCAAGTGTTGCGGGTGTCGAGGATAATACCGTACTTCTGGAGCTTAGTCTTGTACCAAGCGTTCTCTACAGCAAGGGTTAGTCACATAGAACGGAGCGCGACGGCCGTGACGTACGCATGTCGTAGATAGACTGAGGGAAGATATTTGCGCCAATGAGACGGTCGCCCTACAGGTACGGCTCGTTAGCTGGCTCGTTCGTGGGAGAGTGAGCATCATACGAAGAGATTGTACGCAAGGCCCCACGTGTCGTCGTGGCCGTACTGCTCGACGCGTCAGAATGAACGCAACACTCGTGACAACACGGCGTACGCTCAAGGTCAAGTGGCTGCCATCCTTCGCGATAGCAAAGGTCTGGAACTGCTCGACGTAGCTCGTCGCAATTGCCTGCAAATAACGGCATCGTCAGCGCTAGTATTCTGTATGTATCGCAGATACACGTACGGTGTAGTTCGCCGCGCTCTCCGCGTCGCCCACCAGCTCTGCAATCATGCCCATCGCCTTGATGCCAACGATCCCCTTGATTGCCAAGTTGGTCTGGTTCGCAAGACGGCCCGCAAAGTCGTCTGTGCTTAACTGGTCCGCCGGGATGAGCGAGTCCTCGATCAAGAACTCCGTCCACTGTTGCAGGCGCGAGTACTAGACCATAACGAGATGTGAGCGACGGTGGAGTCGAAGGGGAAAACAAAACGAACGTATTGCTTGATCTGCGAGAGGTCGCCTGTCTTCTGCGCGTAACTGAGCATCATTATGAGCATGTTGCCGCTCTCCTCGACGGGCATCGCCTCGTCGTTGCCGTCGTTGTGTCCGTTCGCACGGGGGTAATGTGCTCCCATGTCATGCAGGGCCCACTAGAGGATAGATGTAAGCTTCGCATCGTCGACGGATTTCATCGTAGCGGGCTGACCTTGTTCGGGTAGAGTCCGCTCGTCTGGTACTGGAAGTGCGGCTCGAGGAGGAGCTTGCCGATCGTCGGGTTCGTCCACAAGACGATGGGCCAGAAGGGGAAGATAACGTCGATTGTGTTCATGTTGCCGTTCGACGAGATCTCCTTCATGAACGCGAGGACGTCGTTCGTGTTGACACTGCCGTCCGCGTTCTTGCCGAGCGTGACCTCAAAAGTTGCCAGCGCCTGCCGGATTGAAAGCTTGACGAGCGACGCGTAGTCCTTGCTGATCTTACCCGCCTCGGTATCCACGCGCGCGTCGAGGTTATGCGCGACGCCCATCGCGTTGACCCAATCCGCGAGGAAGAAGCTGATCATTGGGTCGACGTTCGCGAAACGCGAGCGCCAGTACGGCGCACGCTCGGTCAGCGCGCCACCCTTGACGATATACTGGACGACGGGGTCGCGCACATGTCCGATGCAGAAGAGGACGGGTTTGTTGGCGGGCGTCGCGGTGATGTTGCCCAAGTTAATCGCGTGAGCAAAGACAGGCCACTGATCTTCGACTGGACGCGGTTGACGCGTGTCCTTGGTGCTTGACAGCGCGCCAGTAGAGAGGAAGAGCCCGCGAACAACCGCATCGGAGCCGGTTTGATATGTCACACCATCGCCATTGGGCGTGGACAAATAGACGGTGCCAGCTGTGAACTTATGAGCAAGCCAACGCCCCGGTCAAGTCAAACATGGACGATGACGGACAGCGAATAAGATCACGGTTCTCCTCGAACGGCGCCTGGTAGCGAAGACCAACGGAATGCGAGATGGCAGCACTCGACACGGTTGTATTCCAGTACACATCCGCGTTCGGGTCCGTGGAGACCCATTCTGCGAAGGCGCAGTAATAGTCAGCAGAGCGCGACAGCTGAACAGGAGAGTGGCGCACCGGCGCTAATGTCGTTGTAGACCTGGACGTTGTGCGCGGCGCCATCCTTGGACGCAACAGCGACGCTCAGGTACGAGAACGGGATGGTTTGGCGGAGGAGATCGTCGGTCTGCGCCAGAGAAGGTATAAGTGAGCCATGACCGAACGAGAACGCAAATCTTGCGCACGTTGACCGGAGACAGGAAAGTGACTGTCAACTCGACAGGACCGGCAGTGAACTTGAACTCGCTGCGCGACGCCGTGAACTGCGAAGTCAGGCTCGAATGTCAGCGCCAGAGATGCGGTTAAGACGCGAGACTGACGCGGAACGCAGTTTGTGTGGCCGGCGTGAAACCCGGGTTACCGCTCGCGCCAAGCCACGAGTAGGCCTTTCCATCGACCCGCACGTAGCCTATGTGCACATCATGTCAGCAGCATACACATCGCATTGATGCCGCGCAACAGACCTGTCCACGCCATGATCGACTATAGTCTGGTCAGTGTTGCAAACTTGAGAACGAAACACGGCGGGACGCACGTCGCCCGTCCACAAACGAGGCCAGTTCCTGTTGAGCTCAGCACCCTGGCCCTGCGGCAGCCATACGTTGAGGTACGGGTGCTTGACCGCGAGCGGGATCGCGGGTGGGTTGAACGGCTCGACTGTCCATGACGGCGCGGCGCGCGTCGCGGAGGCCAGGAGCGAGAGCAGACCGAGCGAGCTGAGCAACATCCTGAGGAGCGCGGAGCGTCACGAGAGTCATGTAGCATGTCTTGGTTTTTATGTCGTCCCAGTCCGCGAAGCTGATGAGCCGCAGCATTGACCACCTGCTCGTCATCTTGCATCAAGTTGCTTGTGCGTGGCGGTGCCGCCCGCGGGGTAATGATCCACCCCCGCATTTGGATCGCTGTTCGTTCTCCTAACGAGGAGCGGGGCGCGGGTCAATAGGACGAGACCTTATTACAGCCGCGGCAAGTACGCCACCACTCAAACATCGTTGGAACTGTAGTCGACATTGAGGTCGCCCCGAGACGCGCTACTTATAAGAGCATGTGCATTAGAGGCTCGTGATCCACACGTGAGCGTTGTTATTCCCCAACAGATTCCTGGCTGGCCTTGGCGTCAGCATCGAGAATGTGCGCGTTGCACAACGAAGCTTACAAAGTGCCGGACATTGTGGGCAGCACGTGTGATGTTACGGCGTCGACGTCGTGGTATGCGCGGTGACTTGCGATACCCTCAGAGAGGTGAGCATTGCAGTCGACGGTCGTAGACCAGCGGGCATATGTGACAACGAGACGAAGGCCGCGATACTCGAGGCGAGAGACCGACAGGACAGTATACCAGTGGTATCGCGTCTTGAAAGAATATCCTCCACAGCGCAGATAAGGGTGTCACTTCTCGAGACTAGAGATTGACTCGAGCTCAAAAATTCGAAGTGTCCACAAGAACTTGCCACTTCGAGACGATATGACACGGATGAATATCGTCGAGGTAACAAGGAAGTATCACCGGGACGGCACAGTGAGGAGCCCGAGGAGCCTGGGGTCGTCGGCGCATGGAGTATCGTGCGGTGCGCACACGGGAAATCGTCGGTGGAACACGCAAGTCAAACTGAAACTCCGCTCCAACTTCACCTTCGAAGATACAGTACTCCGGACTTTACTTGGGATCATACCAGGCTTCATCCAGAGCCAGTTTGTAGTACGATGTCATTGCAGGATCTCACGCGCCGGGCCTCCATTTACTGTGCATTGCAGGAAGTCACCCGACTGCACCAAGACGGCTATGCAGGATGGAAGTGCTGTAGTACCATCAGACGTATGCATTGCATCCTCTCCTGTACGAGAGCTGAGCTGGACTCTGCGGGCCTACTTGCGCAGAAAGCAAGTGAATTACTGCCAGTGCTACTGTCTAGTATTAGACTTCCTGAGGGCCTGTGCTCGATCGAGAGACTCTGGCGAATAACGACATTATTGTGCTGGTGTTTGCCGCTCATTCGGGGCCAAGAAGCGACGCATTGATCATCGAGTAGACTGAATGTCGAAACGTGAATGCATTCAGTGCGCGGGTGGTTCTAGCCGCGATCGTGGAGTACTGTACTGCCGTCCGAATACGTATTGCGACGACCTCGTGCGAAGGGGTAAGACGGTGAGAGACTGCGATCCCAACAAGATGGTCTCATAGGGATAGGGAGAGTGTGTACAGTGTACTTGCAGAATTCGAACGGGGCGAGACTGTAATGTACCTGTACAAACTTCGGCGACACGACGTGGGTACCTGATCACCCATGTGTTGTATACTTAGAGAAAGGCGATAAAGTTGCAAGCATGGACACAGCGCGAAGTTTCGGATGAATTTCTGTCACCAGAGTCTCATTAGCCGGATAGGATAGGATCGGCCTGAGGCTTTCCCTCCGGCGACTACGTTCGCTCGAATCCTGCCCCGCAATGGCTAGCGACCGCCAAGACCGGCCGCGGATAATCCTTAGACGCAGCCTGCAGCTTGCGCACAGGAAGCGGCTCGTCGAGGGACGTCGCTCCTCGAACTTACGTACCGCCAGGTGGCGTGTGAGAGCGGCAAAGTTTGTAGGCTGCCAGGCGCGTCAACCGCGCACAGCGAGAAAGTTGGGTCCGCGTAAGGCACCAGGCCGCAAAGCTACTTAAGCCAGAGTCTCCAGGGACAGAAACCTAAATGCGGCCGCCGCTATAGTGCTGAAGGTTTCTCGCACCGTCCTAGCCGTCGTCGTCGCAGCCTTCTGTTCTGTGTCGCGTCGCGTCGTATTCACCGGACTTGCCCGTCATCAGAGTGATCTGCGAAGCAATGCCGTAACAGGAGCCGGTCACTTTTAATTATATTGAAGGCGTTGCCGCTGTGCTACGGTTAAAACCCAGTCATCGTCGCTCATTTCCTCCCTTTCCCTCTCTCCCCACATCCGTTGTCGTCGCCGCCATGCCCAACTGGTCCGACCCGGCAGAGATCGCCCGTGACGCCGGTGTGTCGCGCCACACGTGCTCGTATTCACTGCGCTCAACCTTTACCCTCTCCGACGCGCAGATGCCTTCAACAAGCTCATGTTCGCGCTCTTCGGCCTGTACGTTTGGGAGTTAGTCGTCACAAGTCCATTCGACTGGAGCGTAATCGCTCGAAAACGCACTTTCCGATGGCCACTCGTGAGATTGTTTCCCTTGATTCATTAACCTCGCTGACGGTGCCTGCAGGGTAAGGATTGTCCCCTGCCCGCCCAGACACGTCACTCACGCGTCTCACACAGTGTTCTACTTCCTCACCCGATATACGCTACTCTGGGCTCTCGTGGGATTGTACGTTCGTCACCACCATACGGTCGTGTGACCTTCAGCTAATATCCGTTCACGCAGAATGATTACCATAAACGTCACGACCGAGGTGCGACACTCTCCTCCTCGTTACCATCCCAGTCTCACCTAATTCCGGTCGTCATCTCCAGGTCAATTGCCAAGTGCGTACTTAATGAATTTCAGGCTGCGGGTAGTCACTCATTGCGAGCGTCGTCCTCCACTGTAACAGGCACTATACACATTCTGCCAATGGGCTGGTAATACCGCGATTGCGAGTGCATCGACGTGTCTCATGATGCGGACGTGAGTATTTATGCTCTCTGGACTTCCCCGTCGTGACGATTGAACTCTCGCAGGTTCGCCATCTGGGAGCGCAGGCAGATTGTCGTCGTACCGCTCACCCTGATATCCCTCGGCCAATGGGGGCTCCTTTACTACGCGATCTTCAGTGTCAAGGCTCAATGGCTCCCGGAAGCGGCGGTTTGCGTCGTCACTGGCGCGTCGTCGCAGGTTCTCAATGTTTTATACTTCTACAGTACGGATTCCCCATAGCTGCTGCTTCCGCCCTTCACTAACTTTGCTTGCAGCTATGTCGTTCGACGCCGTCGTGCTCGTTCTCAGTGTTGTCGGCCTCCTCGGCAGCACTGCGCGCAGCAACATCTGGAATCTACTCCTTAAGGACGGTATCATTTATTTCGTCGTTGCATTCAGCGCAAATACTGTGCCGGCGGTGTGTTCAACTCTCATTCCGTCGCGCCGTCTCAGCTAAATCGCGGCGCACCTCAGGTCTTGAATGTGCTGAATCTCAACCCGGCAATGAATATCATTGCAGCAGTCCCCGCCGCTGCCGTTTCGTGCGTCATTTGTTCTTCTTTTCTTATCTATGGAAAGAGCTTATGCCTAGCAGGACTATCGCTGCGACGCGTGCTGTCGTTCGTCTTATGACTTCGTTTAACAAGGATCCGATCATGAACTTCGACACAAGCATCAGCTCGCAGCGCACTCGCCAGACGCTTGCCAAGTACGCTGGCGGTGGGAACATCAGTGTGAATGCGAGTGCTCCAGTCTTGAGTCGGTGAGTGGCGTTCACATCCGTCGTCCCGATCGTCTGCCTTCTTCCACTTCTACGACCGCTATGCAATGCTTACACAACCAAATCATCAGACCAACTCAGTCGCAGATTGACCTTGAGACTGAAGACATCGAGCTTGAACACAAAGTGCGCCGCTTCCCATCCGGCTCCACGGGACACGGCGTACACATAGACGTCGAGAAGGGGGTTAAGTACGATTCTCCCGTCAACGGACACGGACACGGACGTCAGCCATCCACGCGCAAGCCGCCACCGCCGATGCCCGGCTTCCATAGGGGCGGGGATGCGATCTGAATGGTGCTTTCCACCTCGGGATCGTCTTCGTCACACCTCTCGCACGCACGCACGCGCTTGAGCGCTCTCACTTGCACATCTGAATATATCGACCAACGCTTCCTCGCGTCCACCGGGGAAAGGTCGCGGTGCGCTGGGCCGGACACATACGCATGCATCAAGAAGGAATTCTACACACACGGAGCAGGTAACTAGGTTTACAATACTAGAGTGGATATTTGTAGACGCGGAGATTGTGATAACAAAACTTGGTCGTGCATCCACAATTTTCGGCGGGGAGGGGTGCAAATGTAAGAACATCGCGACTTTATGTCGACACCACGTCATGCATGTTCTGCTGCAGTCCAAAGACAAAATGCGAGCAAGCAAAGTGTGGGAGTGAGGAGTGAGTACTAGTGAGTCCGGGGGAGAGTCCGCTCTCTGATGAATTCGGCGGAACGGTCGTGATTCAAAGCACGGCGACGGATTCGGACCGACGCGGAGATTCCGTCGACCGTGTCCTCTCCTAGGCCCATAAAAACCCGTCACCCAGCCAGCAAGACCACAGCTCTCGTCTCATTCGTTCATCTCCATCATCGCCGCGACACCAAGCTCAGTTCTCCACCGCAGAGGGCGTTTCCTATGGCCACAGCACGGCCAGCAACGTCTTTACATACGGTCCAGCTCGCCCTGCGCAAGTCACACGTCAGGATCCCAATCGCAGACATCGACAGGGCATCCGCAGGTGTCATCGACAGGGCATCCGCAGATGTCGTCGTTCACGACATCCATCAGTACGGACCGCCAGGAGAGCTCTCGTACGTCGACGGGGCCCACAGCGTGGACGACATCGGCCAACATCAAGTTTCGCCAGCACCCAACCGCAGCGGTTCGCTACATACTCGGCAGTCAAAGAATCCCGAGTATCTCGCCATGGACAGCCAGATACGCCTGTACTGAACCTCTATCGTGAACTTCGTGCGCGAGATGCGAAGCTCAGGACAGCACCACCAGGTTCAGATCGTGATCCCTGGTATCTCAACGTCCAGCCGTCGTTCGTGCACACGCACGAGTCTCGATTCAGTCGCTTCCGTACTGCTCACATTCTTGTCCGCGATGCGACGTAATCTCGAGTAGTAACAACGAGAAACGAGAACCTGGCCCTCCACGACTGTCGACAACGCGCGCAGGCACAGCTGCTCTACCCCAGGCAAAGTCACGACAGGATGGCCCCAGCCGAACATGCATCAACCGTCAGAGCACTTCAGCTTCAGCCCGAGCTCAAGTAACGACAATCGCAGGCCGCGCTGCCGCGCACATCTCGGTGCTCTTACCCCCACCATGGAGTACTGCGTCGGCCGCTCCTGTCCGTTCACACCCGGAGCTTCAACAACGCCTCCCAAACGCCCGAGCGCCACTACCAAATCTGTCTCTCAATGTCGCCGGCCGTGGCACGTGGGGCCTGACTGAACTACCGTGTCGCAGTCGATACGGTAGTTCCTTCAGTCACCACGTTTGCGGCTGTACGAAGTGTGGTAGAGAGAACATCGGCGCACTAAGGAAGGAGTGGCCCGTGCTCCGTAGCACAATGTCGGTGCGACTGTTACGCTTGATCTCTGAGAAGAAGCAAGTAGCGGGCGAAGTCGGGATGTCGACTCGCGGTGCGACACGACGCGAGTGGTGCCTAAGTGGGGTGCCGTGCGGGAGCTACGAGCGTGCGTCGAAGAAGTCTCCCACGCCAGAGCTAACAACCTCTAAGCAGCGCGAAACCAATGCACTGGAATCGGGGCGTGACGTGCACATAGACCAGACCATGCGCTATGGTAGGAGACGAAGACAGCCATCCAGGTCGACCGGTCTCTAGATGGGCAGCACGGGCTCTCCAGGCATCTCGCGCAGATACGCAGTCGCTAGCTCACGCAGAGTTGAAGGCGGCGGGTTTGGTCGTAGCTTCAGTGAGCATTGCGTGCGTGTTCAAGCATGAACGCGGCCCTGCATTTACTGTCCCGTACACGGTACAGTAAATGCAGACCTTATAGTGTGTATTGCTCACAATATGTTTACTAGTACAATGTACTGCCTCCATTATATTTCGGGCGCAACAAGAAACCGCACGGCAAGAGACGCGATTACGCACCAGCCAGTGGAACTGGAATCCGCTGCAGTGGACAACGATCAAGAGCAACGAGCGGCGACCCACTTTGCGTGTCGCGCAGTAGCCAGGCCGCGCGAGCGTCGAACGGCGAAAAGGGGGAGGACAGTAGGAGCATGAGCTGCGCGGACCAGGCCACCCCGGGCCCCACTCGTGTTTCGAAGTCCAACCGCGTTGGGATCCGGAAATTGGGCCCATATTTCGGGTACAATTTTCAGTTTCTTCATATGTAGGCTCCTGACGATAGATAGCCTGGCCGTGGCGATCTTACGGTGTATGGAAAGGGCATGGGAGTCGGTGAAAACATCCGACTCTTGGCGCGCGGTCTTCGCATACCGTGACGCGCCCCATACAGCGGCCATGGCCAGCAGCCACCGCACCCGAACGCTGCAAAATGCTGCGTTCATCGGTGGAATTCCTACGCCGTCCGCGGCAGCATCGCGACGATTGCACCGCTACTCGTTTCAGAGGTTCCAATATGTGGAGCGCACCGCGCCCAGACACACAGCTGCAGAGAGAGAAGAGAAAATTAGATTTTTGGTTTCCATCGTCCATCGTCCCGACGCGTAATCTAATGCTAATGCTCCATCTTATCCTCGCTCTCGTACGCCGGGTTCTTAGCGAGGATAACAAGACCTTCAAGCACGCTCGCGTACGGGACAAACTCCTCCGTCGCGAGCTCCGCGCGCTCCGTCGTGCCTAGCCGCACAGGCGTCGAGTGCGTCTGGAAGCCCGAGATCGTGCGCGGCTTGCCGGCCTGGCCGACGACGTCGACGGCCTGTCCAACGCGCACGGTCGCGGGGAAGGTCTCGAGGTCCTCGTTGAGCGTGATGAGGAACCGCGGATACATGGCCGGCACGAGGAAGAACAACATCCAATGCGCCTTCTCCAGCACGACTGCGGGTTCAGATCAGCATTCACGGACTGCCCCCACCACCGCCAGGACAAGGGAGTTACGCACATTGCTTCGCGTCGGTGAAGGCCATGACAGTAGCCAACAAACCCGCGACGGCTGGCCGGCTCATGCACTGTCGGTCTCCAAAGAACGGGTTGATGCCAATCGTACCCTTGCCCATGTGCAAGAGACCCTGCGCTATGCGCACCATGAACAGGCAGTCGGGGTCTTTGTGATAGTAACCCGCGAGCTGGCGGAGCATCTGCGCCAGTCGCGCGTTATTGGAGCCCGCGCCTACAATGCCCATCGCGAAGATGGCGTTGAGCGCAACGTTCATGTCGTTGTCGTGGCTGTACCGCGAGAGCGTGTCGAGCAGGTTCAGCTGCGGGTTCGACGCGCTCAACAGGCCCAGCGCGAGAGGGATCGACTTCCGGATGACCGGCTCGCCATAGTGCATCTAATACGTGGTATGGATCAGCAAGGACATGTCAGCTTGCGAGCCTGGAAAGCACACACCAGGTGGTTGAATTGTCGCAAGCTCATCTCCGCGCCGACGTCGTCGCCCATCGCGATGAGTGCGATACCGAGGACTGCAAACGACTGGAACGTATCGTCTTCCTTCTCCTTGTCCAGATGATCCGAGCAGTGGTGCAGCATGCTCTGGACCTTCAACACGTTGCCCGACCCGGCAAACGCGCACACCTCGACGAGGATCTGCGCCTGTTTCGCCAGCGAGTGTGGGATGGCCTTGAGCGTCTCGAGCGTCGCGTCGCTCGCGTCCTGGCGGCCGAGGTACAGCAGCGCGAGCCCGAGCGCCATGAAGCGCGCCCACTTCTCGTCGAGGTGCGC